>APFE030214875.1:9775-81905 GCA_000404065.3 Pinus taeda
ATGAAAATCACCAACATTTAAAAAAATTATCCACACTTAATTCATTATAAAATTTAAAGTGTAAAAACTAAGCTCTCTAAACAAAAAGGGTTGATGCTCATCAACACTTTTCAAAATCAGCATGTAAATCACTGACATTTAAAAAAATGTGTTAATGTTGCATCAACACTTTTCAAAATCAGCATGAAAATCACTAACAACGAAAAAAATGTTCATACTTAATAGTAAGAAAATTTGAAGTGCCAAAAGTATGCTAAAAAAAAAGTGTATTCTGGATTCACCACTTTTCAAAATCAGGGGATTTTTTGCTACCTAAAAAAAACGGGTACTAGTTCACTTTCTCGTTTGATCGGTAACTATGTTGGAGGTAGAGATCTAGAAAATATGGCTGAAAGCTCTGAAAAAACTCATACTTCTTACTGAGTTGAACTCCTCCTATAAAGGTGGAAGCGTACTAGAATCCCTAAGGGGCTAAATTCCACTTCGATGAGAAAATCAGAGTAGATCAAGGCCTAAGTGGGCTAGGATAGTGGTCAACCAACCCAACTGACAACTCTTGACAAAATCCAGAAACAGATCTGAAAAACTCCCAAAAACCCTAAAAATTGCAGGTACTAACCTGATTCCTGGGATATTGCATTTTTTGGGCTAGAAAGTGCCTCTGGTCCTCCAGATCTCAATTTTGGGGTAGAAAAGTGTGATTTCTCTTGTTTGATTCTCAGTCGGCAAGTCTCTGAAAAATTTGTCATCTCTACCACAGCTGGTTCCTGTGACCTATGAAAAGGACTAGAAAACTTATGAAAGTTAGAAATTTGATTGATCTAGGGTTAGAAAGATAGTAAACAACATTAAGAAACTGAAAAAGAAAAACCCTAAGCTGAAAACTAAAGGTCACCGAGGTTTCTGAATCAGAATTAAAAACGCAGTGGAGTCGCCAAATTTTTATTGTGTTTTCTTCTCGAATGTGTATGAAAAGAAACCACTTTAGGTCGTGGATGAAAAACAACCCTAGCAATGAAAATGGCTGCTAAACATTGTAGATCTGCATCAAATGATAGAAACAAAATCTGCCAAAGCCCTGACTATTCCACAATCATAGTTAAACAACAAAATGAAATAGTAAAATAAGTGCAAGTAATTCTAATAATCCAATGGAAACTAGATATATAAAGAATATGTTTTATTAAACAATGCCTGTGAAGGAACAAATAATGTTACCAGTCCCCCTCTATGGATGGCTTCTTGGCTATCCTCAATGTCTTTGACTTTTGTAGAGTCTCTCTCTGCTATAATATGTAAAACCCAGAAAATAAAATGTTTTAGCTCAATGAGAACTCAAATGTAAAAGAAGACGGTGTGTGACAATGATAATAATCAGAGCTACAACAGTGAGTCTAACAATGAAAATAATCAAAATTGAAGAATGAATGGAAAACCCTTCTATTTATAACAAAATATTAGGTTATTCTCGAATAATGACCAACAATAAAATATTATTAACCCCATTCTAGAATTAACCATTTGGAATATTTTATTGTATTTGGTTTGGAGGGAAAAAGTATTTAAACTTTTATTTAGAAATAACAAATAAATAAATGATTTATTTATCATCTCAAGAAATATCGTTAAGGAATAATAAACAATTAATGATTTATTTAACTATTCCTAAGGGATTTGGTCAAACTTGACAAGGAATAATAACTAATTAGTGGTTAATTAATTATTCCTAGAGAAAAATAAGATAATTAATGTTTTATCTATTTATTTCTCATAATTGAGTCAAATGTGACAATGAATATTAATTAAACAATGGTTCAATTAATTATTCCTAGAAGATAATTAAATAAATAATGATTTATTTAATTATTCTTCATGGGTTTAATTATAAATTACTTAAAAAATGTTGTTTATTAAGTAATTTCTCACAGTGAAAGCAAGTTTACTATGGTAAAATTGGCCTTACATGGTGTACTTCAATCCATCTAGTAAATTATGGCTAAATGATCAATTTTTTGTGATAACAATCATATTATTGTCTCTTTTCACTTGATCTCCCATTTGAGTTCTCCACATTGTTTTGGGTTTTTCATATATTGAGAAAGAGGATCAACTACTGAAGCATCAAGGACATCAAAGGACCCATCACACCGAGGGGGATTTGCAAACCCCTTTTGTAGATCTCCTTCACAAAAGTGTTTAATCAATAAAATTTGTTCATTAGAAGTCTTTCCATTTGGGTTATTGCATATATATTACTATATATAATATATATATAATATATAATATATATATATAATATATATTTTGTTGTTTTGGATCACATAAATTGTTTTGTTGCAGGTTTTCCAAGTTTTATTACAAATATGAAGCATAAGCAACCACAAATTGTTGTTAGGGTCATGTATCACCTGGTGACTTAAGTGAAGTGTGTTTGGTACACCTTCCAAGAAATTTCACACTAACAAGTTAGACAAGAGAGAACGAGACATGCAAGAAAATCCTAAAACAATTATCTCAGACTTAGATAACATAAACACAACTAAAAAGAATGCTTAGTACCGAAAATCAACAAGAATACCTCGAAGGAACAACAAAGAAACACTTATTTCTAAGTGTGATAGTCGAAATGTAGTTTTGAAACACTTAGAATAGAAGTTATGATAGGAGCCTTGACTACAACTAGAAAGTACAATAAGCTGCAGGAATATGTATAACACATATTATTATGATATATGATCAACTAATGCAGAAAAGTGTGTTAGAGGTACCTCTAGTGATGCACGAAAATGTGACACATGTAGCAGTGAAAATAGTTAAAAGTGACACTTGTGATGGGAAGAAAAAGTGAAAGCAACACTTGTAAAAGCTAAAAACATGAAACTGGCACATGTTAAAGAAAAGAGAAAGAAAAAATTACACTTATGAAAATTAAATCAAGCAAAAATGATAGCAATAAAAGTGAAAGCATCACTTGTGAAAGAAAAAGCAACAATGGGGAAAACTCACTGGAATGGTGATGAAAGCATAATTAGCAGTGAGAAAGATTATCGATCGAGGTTGCACACTGACTATCAAAATGGATTTCACAATTTATTTTCCTATTGATTGTGAAAACATTGGCATTAGAAATTATGCAATGCCTACCACTGAGAACTGTGTAATTATTATCTCTAGGCCTATTATGTATTCACTATTTTCAGAGACTGCATAAGCACTATTTTTTAGATATTACATAGACACTAATTCCTAGGACTATGAAATCATAATCCCTAAGGGTTTTTCAATGTTTGTTATTAGAGATAGACATTAATTGTTGATGTTTCATAGGAAAGGTGTGTTTATGAATACATCAAGAACTATGCATGTGTAATAAAGTGGTTTCGATATTCATAATCTTAGAAGAAGACTTAAACACTTGGAAAAACATCACCCAATCATGAAGAAAATATGATTAACTTGGAATGAAAAATCTTAATATCACATGTAGGCCCCAAAATTTTAGTGTAAATAAAATTTTGGAGGGTGTTTGTTGCAGGGACAACACTTGGTAACACACTAGAAGAACTTCGACTTCTCTATTTAGGCCTACCTTTGAGCATAAAATATTATACTCTTTGGAAGTATTGATTCACCATGCGGACCACCTTAACTTCCCCATTTATTCTAGTTATAAGTATAGTCTCTTCTATTCTCTTTTTCGTCTAAACACATTTACAAGGATTAACATATCTCAATTGTTTTGATCTAGGAAAAGGATAGTATATATTTGCAAGTATAAGATGATCATAGGTTTAGTTCCATCTCTAGTGTTTCTCCATTGCTAGAAGGCATATTCAGTACCCCGTTGGAGTCATTATAGGAACCCAAACATTGCCTCATTACCAGCAAGCTTGTTCAGTACCTCGACAAAGTTGATTGCTTCATCTCTTTGTGCATGAAAATTTTCTCTTCTTTCAACCCTTATTTGATTTCATTAGGTTCATTGGAATTGAATAGGAGTTTATGTCACCAAGGTGGATGAGGGATCCTTAATTATTAAGAGAAGGATAGGTTATTCCTTAAGAGATTGTTATATATTTCTGAAATTAATATGCTCACCCTTAGTTTTATCCTTTCCCTTGTCTACTCAATTGGATCAACAAGTAAGAAACCATTCAATTATCATACTGTGTGAAGGAATGAATATCTTACAATAGATGTGAGCATGATTGTTCTTCTTATGGATTTATGTTTTAATGGATAGCATTTTCCATTCAGAAATCGCTGACATGAAATGATGTGTAGGCCCAAATAAGGAAGGGGATAACATATTAGCAAAGCATTGTTCATCATCACAATTTCACTTTTTAAGTTTCACCAAATTGTATTTCAAGCCAAAAAAGAGAAATTATAATACATGGTATTATTAAACAAAATGTGAACAAAAACTATATGGCGAAACAAGAAAAGAAAAAGAAACAGAATAAAGAAAATGTAAGAATTAAAAGAAAAATAACATGCAAGATGGGAAGCAAAAGAACAAGGAAAACGAAAATCTAGATTCGAAGTAAAACTTCACGGTCAGTGCAATGCAAAATAAAACTAAAATAAAAACATAACTACTCCTAAAATAACTAGATAGAAGGTTGGGGTTAAGTGTAATGAAATTTCCAATGTAGCGATTGAATCTACTCCTGGCCTACAAGTACAAAGATAGGAGAAATTAAGAATAGTATAAAGTAATGTGCAAAAATGAAGATGAAAACTTGAATAGATTTCATAAGAAATTCAGGGTCTTGAATATTACCATAAAGATGTGCCATAACAACTAACTTGAACCAATATGCAACTTTACCTTTTCGATGAGAGAAATGATCATACAAAACTCTGTCTTCTTGTCAATGTACTTTCACCCATATTTTTAGTCTTAGTAAACATCAGGGAAGATTACAACTTATTATTAGCAGCAAAGCTTGCTAAGTAAGATGTTTCCAACCAATCATAGATTCGATCATGGAATTAAAAAAAAAAAATCCTTTTGAGGGCTTTAAAATTCCTTGGAAAATGAACTTTCAATTAACTTATTCAAATTATAAAGAGAATGTTGTGAGAGAAAACCGATCTAATCTTTCTCAAGAGCCTTGTCAAGATTGTGAGAACCTGACATAACGATTAGTAAAGGATGAAGTACCTCAACTACTTGATAAGTATTTGAATGACAAGATGATAAAACATAAATATTAAAAGAATATATGGCCTTGATGGGATAAAAAAATGTAAAACAATTATCATCAGATAAATGAGTGAGAAAATTATCAATTAAAAAACATGTGTTAGGGTTGGTGTTATGATTAGATGGGTCAGTTAAGGCATAATATTCTTTGTTATTCGAACATAGAGATAGATCGATTTTAGCGGTTCCACAAATGAATTAAATAATAGAATAATTTTCCTCACAAGTCAAATACAAAAAAACATTTCCTTGTATTTGTTCATAAGAACTAAAAATGAATGCTAGTATAACAAATATGGGAAACCAATCAAGATGCAATGAATCAACATGCCTTGCATTAGATTCAACCTTTGTACCAACTTGGGAAATTAATATTTTAATATGAGTAATTGGATTCTCCAAATAACTCAATCATTCACCAACACTCAAGAGGACATATTGTGTTAGAGGGAAAATGATTAGCATCATAATATTCACAAGAAATATTAGGAGTTTATCATTTACATAAGTATTTGAAAGATATGAGGCTTTCAGCCAATGATAATCTTTTTCATGATAATCAAAATGAGAAGCTTTATATCTTTGTGCATCTACGTAATATATACATTCTAATCCCAAGTTTGATGCAAGAGGTTAGCATGAAGATTAATTAACTAAATAAAGATCTTTTATCTGATCTAAATCCCAATCTTGAGAATTAAGAAAATTGTCTCGAAAATACCCAAAATCTATAAAGAATTAGTTTGCACCTGATGAAACAATACGAAGAAATTTTTTTTGTGAGAAAATCTAGATCTGACATGGTTAAGGGATCTCATCAAGATCACGAGAACTTGACATAACCATTAATGAAAGTTGAAGTGCCTTGAATCTATGACAAATCCTAGAAATTTTAAATGTTGAGTAATCACATTACGAGAGTTGGGTTAGATCATGAACTGCATATGGATAACTACTATCAATTATAACAAGATCACCCTTATCTACATGGAAACGATTTGTATCACTGGTTTGATCAAATTTCTCAACCTCGAGAAACTGATTAGTCATGTCATAATATTCTTCTAACTGTGTGTCTAAGGATGTATAGATCGAAGAGATATCATGAGAAACCTATATTAAATAATTATCCTCACGCAAAATTGGAAATTACAAGGCATGGAATGGATTCTCTATGATTTCATTTCTTTCCTCCTCATCATGTGTGACCCTACCACATTGTGTCAATTAAAAGCTATGCTCTTTAGATTATGAATTAGAAAGGAAAGTCATATTTTCATCACAAGTTAATTCATTTCAAGCAGTAGGACCCAATGGATGGTGAGCCAAAGAAGAAATGTCCACAAGAGAATCTTGTTTAACCAAATAAGATTTTGGATTTAAACCTTTTCAAATTGAAGCCTTAAGTAATCAACCGATGTAAATGGGCATTCATCACCATATACATTGATGAGATAATTGTTGTTAGGATAATGTTTCCTTAAGGATTTAGATAGATTAAACATATTAATTTCATCTTATTGGTTATTTTCGTCACTGGATTATAAATCAACCAAGAATGAAGGGACATCATCTTGAAACGGAGGATTCTGAAAGAGAGAAGATGGATTAAAATAATGTTCACACACATGTCCCTCTACCAGTGGAATGTGACCACCTTGTACTGGATCAAAACTTGGACCACGAAATTTAGAATTGAAAGTATCTAAAGAACTAGTTGGTATAGAATATTGATCAAGCAAATCAAGGTACAAAGGGTCATGAGATGTAGATGATAAAGGATGTCATGTATCCCTTAAATAAATATTATTGTCCATGGTATCAAATTAAAACTTTTGGTGATCTCAAGGAATCAAGGGATCAATATTCACCTTAGGCTCTAGGGATTCGTTAGAACATTAAAATTTTTCTCATGTAAAGAGATAAAATGAGGATGGGATGAATGGGTCAAAATTTGATTTTCATATTTACCAAATTCAACGATAACAATAGAGATTACCTTTTTTGGAAATGAAAAGGGAGGAGGACAAGGGAAAAAAAGGGAACTAGGTTCCTCCTCTAGAGTTTGAGGTGTCTCATGATTAAAAAAATTTGGGAGAGCACTATTAACCAAGGATTCATATTCATAATGTTTCAAAGATATTTGAACCAGGGGCTGAAACATTTCCTTATAGAAACCCCAATCCAGATCCTCTTCAATAAAATCATAACATACATGAAGAAATCTATTATCAAAATCCTTTATTAATTCATCGGGTTTCATTCTAAGATGATTAATCATTTTATAAACATCTTGGTAATCATACCTGTCAAAAAATTGATGCAACTCCTTGAAGATTTGTTTAAATGGATGAATGGAACCAGATGGTAAGGTATGGAACCAAAGATTAACTCGAACTTCAAGAGTGAGGGTGAATAATTTACAAGCAACATGTTCACAATGTACTTCATTAAAATCACAAAACTTAAGGAATTTATATGTATGCTTAGATATGAATTTCCCACCCTTGCCATCAAACTTTGGTTGAGACAAATTGTAAAATGGTTCCAAAGGTATTGAATGTTTAAGATTATATCTATTAGAAAAACGTACCAAGAGTATAATTTGGGGATGATCCATTCCAGATAAGAGATGCAACACAAACTCAATGGGCTTGACTTGTTATCTAGACCTCCTTCTAGTGCCAAATATTGACAGTGTTGGAAAATCGTCAAAAAAGGGGGTCTCCCTACTATGAAGTCCCAATTAGACCTCACATCATTTGGGGTAGGATCCCCAGTAAGAAATATGGTTGGTTTCCATTATCCTTATGAATTTTCCTCAGTTGTGATTATTAACATAAGATAATATACAAACAATATTTGAAACAAGAAAGTTGACATTGTGAGGCATACAATTACAATGCATATATGATACTTTCACAGAAGAGAAAATAGAGAGTGATTCTATAGAATAAGATAAATAGTTCTATCCTAAAAAAGACACATAAGAGCATGAAAAAATCATGGATTAACCTGCAAATTAGTTCATAAGATAACAACGACAGTGAAAGGAAGTAACAATGCACATTCAATAATATGCATACCAAAGTCAATGAAATAGTTCACTTTCATTAGTATTTGTTAATATAAACATACACCACCAAAAATGAAAGAATAGTATCACAATAATTCACAACACATGCATGAAAGTGCATTGGCTCTATAAAATTCATATATTAAGTGAAAGTTCCAATATATACAAGTAAAATGATGCCACACTAGTCCCAGTAGTGGACAATTAAGTCACCACTTACTCATCCAAATAAATATCTTCTCTCCTATTCCAAAGTAGAGAACCGAAGGTGAAAAGTCCAAAATCCAAAAGACCTTTCTCTTGAACTATGATGGTGTATTTATAAAAAATGAGGTGAATCTCCATCTCCCATGTGAATCTTCAAATCCCTCATGACTATTGAGCTTCTAGTGTGACTTTTTCAATTCCTATATGACCTTTGAACTTCTAATGACTCTAGAATTTTTAAGTGACTTTTCACATTCCATGTGGGAGCCTTGGTATTCCACACATTTTACATTTTCTCATTTTGAAAATAGAATAATTACATTCCGAAAAGGATGTGGCAAGGTACATTGAAACATATGAATTTGTGATGACACTTGGACAAGGCATGACTTGGCATTAATAACATGGAACTTCATTATTATGTGTCTAGGCCAAACCTTTCTCCTGGCTTCCATCTTTGTATCTTCCTCATGATGGATCTTTGCTTGTTCTTTATCTTCACCATCCAAAGGGTTTAGATGAGTGCCATAACATTGTTAACATGAGTTTCTATGTCTTGTTTTTGGCCCAATATTCCTTTAGTTTCTTGATTATGGGCCCTTTGGTGCTTCTTCTCTACTAGTGATCTCTTGTAGCCTCTCCTTGGCTTCCTCCTTGAGCATCACACTATCATGTCAGGATAACAATACTTGCAAATGGAATTTTCTCATGACAAGACAATATTAGTCTCAAAATATGTTATTATATATTGTACCTTATGCAATACATTGATAAGGTTAGGATATAGAGAAAAACTAACAAGGAGGCTCAGGAATTTTACAATTCTTAGTTCTAGGAGATAGTGATTAATGTATTATCACTGTGACTGCATAATGCACAACAACTAAAGCATAATTGTGAAATTAAGGGATATAGGGATCCAGTGAGGAAGAATTTCTCACTGTGATTGTGCAATGTGTAGTTCAAGGAACACTGAGCCAAGTGATTGTGTAGTTGCACAGGTCAAGGAGGTAGTGAGGATTGACTATTGAATAATATTGATAGTGCACAATGGAACACTGACTAGGAGGGATAATTACACATATTTTAGGGACAAGAGGCAAAGACTGAGCATTGGGATTGCATAATGCACAGTCATTGGAGGCAGTGGTTGTGTAGTGAATAGTTATAAGAGGCAAGTATGCTTCACTGTGACTTAATACTGCATAGTGGATAGTTCCATGAGAGACTTATCACATTGTAAACATAATGAATGCTTCGAAAATGACTAAGCATGGGATTAGTCACACAAGAGAGAACCAAAAATGCAAAAAGTCCTAAAACAATGATATCACACTTAGGTAACATCAAACAAGAAAAATGAATGCTTAGTATGTAAAATCAACAATCATACCTCAAAACAACAACAAAGCGACACTTAGTTCCAATTGCGACACTTAGAATACAAATTAAAACTTGAATGTCGGCTGCAACCATAAAGTGTCCTAAGCTACGGAAATGTTTCTAGAACATATTCTTATGATATATATATTATTAGATAGTGAAAAAGAGTGTGCTAGATATGCCTCTAATGATGCGGAAAATGTGAAACATGTAGGAGTGAAAACTGTTAAAAGCAACACTTTTGAAAGAAAATGCACACAAAAGAAACATTTTAGGAAACTCACTGGAATGATGATATAATTGCAATGAGGAGTGAGAGATATTGTTAATTTAGGTTGTGCACTGATTGTCGACACAGATTGCCGACATAGATTGCATAGTTACTGTTCTTATCAATTGCACAAACACTGTCACTAGACACTACAAAATGTCGAGGAGTTGTGTAATGCCTACCACTAAGAAATACACAATAAATATCTATAAGAATTGCACAGTCACTATTTTCAAATACTTTGCAGGCAATATTTTCAGATATTCCATAGACATTAATTCCTAGGACTGCACAATGCTTGTTATCAGAGATAGACATCGATTGTTGAGCTTGGATAGGAAAGGTGCGCTTATGAATATACAAACAACTATGCATGTGTAAGAAATTGGTTTTGACAATTAAAATATCATAATAAGACTTAAACACATAGAAAAGCATCAACCAATCATGAAAAAATTATGATTAACTTGGAATTACAAATTGTAATATCATAAGTAGGCTCCAAAATTAAAGTGTAAGAAAAATTTTGGAGCATGCTTGTCACAACAATAATAGGATCTTATGTTGGTGAAAAGTGTTATCGCTCTATGATTTTTAAGATTGGAAAGAAAAGGATCATAAAGGACACATCAAACCACTTTGGAATCTAGGATATATCCATCCTAGGCTTAGAGAGGGCTCTCTCTATATATTTTTGGATTTGAATTTTTGGTATTTTAATATTTTAGGCTAGATATATAGATAAAAGATTGATTAATTGATTGATTTTTTGGTTGGGATAGATCTTGTTTAAACCTTTTCCATTGGGCTATGGAGCCAACAGCTGGATTGTAGCATCAAATTTTCTTAGAGCATTCACAAGGCTAGTTAACTATATCTACTATATCTTAAATCATAATAAGGGATGAAATGAGAGAATAGTGAAATTAGTAGTGGTGAAAAAGAAGTTAAGTATTTCTTAACCAGACTTTAGAGGAAAACATTTATATGGTAAACACAGATAGAAATAAGGTGCTCTAACAGCATATCTTACTCTAAACTTTATGTTTTACAACAAGATATGAAAGATGCATACTGAAGAAAACAATAAAACATTTAACACAGAAAGAAAAACATCACCAAATAAAAATAGCTCAAGTATCTTGCAAACGCTTTATTATCAATGCTCTAGCTCCAAAATTACAGTGCTCTAAAAAGAAAAAGATTTTGAATTGCTCGGGTCCAACCCCTAATACTTCCAATTCACGAAATATTTAACTAAAACCTACAACAACTGCCATATACACTTGGAATTTTTTTATTAATAACAATGAAACTAAAATTTGACTAGTGTAACCACGAAGTGGCCACGATGAGATAACTTGGACATCTAGTCCCTTTTTTTCTGAATGACGTTGCTGGGTAATCAACTATGTTGCAATGGATGATTTGGCTGCTCTTTAATAAGGTGCGTTGACTTTGCTAATTCAGCTCTGCGTTGTTCCTTCAATCATGTTTTTCATGTTCCTCTTGGTAGTCACACAAGTCACTCCATTCATCTTCATCTGGGATTTTAACCTTCATCAACCTGTAGTATATCTCATATGTTTCAGTGTACCGTGCAAAAGTAGGCTTCACTGAGAAAACATGTTTCAATTCATGTTCAATGAAAATTGGATTGTTGATAGCTTCTAGCATTGCTCTTCCTATTACGTTGCCTTTGATATTGGAGAGATTGACAACACCCTTTGCTACGTCCTTTAAAATCTTGACACAATATTCTCTGGTCATGAGTTTTTCATTAATAATGAATAGAGAAGGGATCCCCTTTTGTGTCAACGGTTCAATTATGTTGAAAACTCTGTTTATTGTCAACTCTAAATTCTAGCACTTCTCCTTAAGTTGTGCAATAAAGTTCTTCTTTGTCAATACCTTTTTCACCTGTAAAATAGTTTTTGTTCTATCTACTACTCCCAGCTCTTCTAGCTCATACATGTTCTTTGAATTTAGAAATTTGATGATTCTGTTGGCTGTTGCTGGCATGTCTCCCAGCTTTAGGTTAGTGGTTGAAATAGCCTCCTTAGATTTTTCAACTAGCTCCTTTTGTTCAAATATAATTTGGATGTTGGGCCAGATCTCATTCATGCCATTGATGATATTTTTCTAGATGATTTCCTTCACCCTTCCTAGAGTGTTGCCAATTGATGATTCCTTTTTAGATTTCTACAATTTTTCAATTAATGTTCTTTCCTTCTTCATTTCTACTGAATGTGCACTTTCAGTTCTTTTAATTTTGTCCTATAGAACGTTGACTTGCGTTTCCAGTCTCTTGATTTCCTCTATTCGAAGATTCATGCTTTCCATGGATCTGGCTAGTTGTTTTGTACTACTTCTTGTCTCTGTAGTAGTAGTTGCTAGAGTATCTGTAGGAACACTTGTAAGAGGAAGAGCCTCCACAGTAG
Organism: Pinus taeda; assembly: GCA_000404065.3. NCBI lineage: Eukaryota > Viridiplantae > Streptophyta > Pinopsida > Pinales > Pinaceae > Pinus > Pinus taeda. The sequence continues at coordinate 22,366 of APFE030214875.1, forward strand.
TGATGGCCGATTGTGATTATTTTTCCTTCTCTTGTACCATCTTCTCCATCTCTGTTTCCATTTTTTTTGTTTGGAGTGACTACTCCATTATCAGTTTCATAATTTCTACCTTCTGACTCTCTATTTCCTCTATTTCTTTGGTCAAGGGATCCTGTGTTGCAGGAATATTGAGATGTTTTCTCAAGGTTGCTATATCAGCCTCCTTCTACTTAATTATCTCTTCCACTTCTTTCACATATGATGGATCATATCCAATTTTCACCACTAAGTCTTCCAAGGACTTAATCCTATTATCTTTTGACTGAGATGAAATACTTTCCATCTTCAGCTGAGATTGAGCATTTGATAAAGCCACCTGCATTTTAAACAAATTCACAAAGGTACTTGTTATAGTGGAGGAGATCATCTCACCTATTTTCTTATGCATTTCCAGTCGATCAATAGGATGAACATTTCTGGCATCAAATTCAAAGGAGGTCTGTTTGTATTCAACTGGAGTTTTAGGTTCTGTTGTTTGTGCTTCAAGGAATTCCATATGCATTTTTCCTTTTTCTGAATCGAAAGATGATAGAATTCTACCTTTGGAAGTAGAACTTTTCTTCCAGAACTGAGCATAAGTACTCTTTTTCAACATTTCATTTTAGATATTTGTCTCTCTAAAAGTATCAAAAATGGTCTCCTCCTTTTCTCGTGTTACATTTTCAAATGTGAAAACTTGGAGAGTTTGTTGCCTTTCTGAGATTGGAGTGGTAGGAAAAGATTGACCTCCTGCTGGAGATGAATAAGGAATATCACTGATATTAATAACTATTTGTTGTGGTCATTCCTTGCCTAGGTCCATTTCCATGTGTATCCTAGACCTTTTTCTAAATTTCAGTTTGAACTCTTTCATATAAGTATCAGTCCCTAGTGACTGATCTTCTCTTGGTATTTTCCCAATTGTCTCTTTTTCCTGTTCGTTTCCCTTGTCTAGTCTATCCTCTTTAGTCTGCCTTTCTTGCTGCCTAGGAGTCTTTGCACTTGAAGAAGAAAGTATTTGCTCCTCAGCCTCTTGCAAGGTTTTGGGCATCCACTCTATCTGGTTCATGAATTTCTCTATTTCAGGCATGTGAGTGTGAATATAAGGTGTTGATTTGTTTTCCACCCTTTTCTTGGAGATGATGAGCCATGGGTCATAGGACCATGTGAAGGTGTGAGTGAACTTCATTTCTTTCAATTTCTTGTCAGCCTCCTCACCTGCTACCCTACTGTTGCAAATAAAAGGGTCAATCTGGGATTTGATCCTAAATTGAGACTTCTTCCTTGCAACTACAAAATGTACTTCATTTGCATGGAACATCTACCTGATATACTCAAGTGAAAAAATCCTAATGGGGAGGAACTTTGGCAGCTTGTAAGGGGCCAACTCACATCCCTTAATTTTGTGTAGTTTTGGTACAAATACCAATCTCTTATTCTTGCTTGGTCTATCAGCTACATAATCCTTTTAATTTCTTCACTAATTCCGGGTTCTGTTGTACTGCTGAGGAGGCTCATAGATGGATGGAAAAACATTTCTATGAATGTTTTGTACATGAAGTCCCTTTGATCCTTCATCACCAAGGTTGTCGAGAAGATGACATATTGGGGTTCACCATCTTCATTTAACTTACTCATTACAAACTAAAATCTGTTTGCCTAAAAATAAACAAACATGTGTTTTCCCACTCCCACCTCCTCATGTTGCCTTTGTCAACATGAACTCGGTCAGGCCTGATCGTTGGGTCCTTCCGTCACCAAATCTTGTTGATACATGGGGCAAGGTTATGCCGCTAAGTCCTACCAAAATTAATTATGTGGAGATTGTTTCAACTTCACCTTCGATATCCTCTGTCATTCTATTTTTCTCAATCCCCATGGCTTGGTTCTTTGGAATCTTCCGATCCCTTAGTCGAGAATTTTCTTTCTAACGAAGTTATGTCTCTATAGGAAGTACCTTGGAATGAAAATCATCATCGTTCCTTGTTCTTTCCTAGCCTAGAGGTCATGTCTATGTGTCCTGAGAAGTTCTCTTCTCCTTTGCTTATTGACACGTCAGTTTCTCTTGACATTGTCAAGATCTTTCAGTAGGGGGCACCTTCATCTCTTCATAGATTTAGGTTTCTTCTCCCTCCCCGAGTTTTTGCCGATTGCCCATATTGCAATGGGGTTTCCATCTTATGACTCGTAACCCTCCCTCACCCAATGGGCATGGGGGCAAAAATTTATATGACTTCTACTCTATTATTTGGCTAAGTCAATGCTTACACGTCATGTCAATGGTAAAACTCCAGTTTCATCTGTGTTGATTGAATACCAGAGTCCGGGCATGGACTTCCTCCAAAGGTACTATGCCTAGGTCAAATTGCATGGATACTTTTGTACAATAGTGTGTTATTCATTTTTGTGTAGTGTGGTTTGGTGTGTTGTTTTTCAAGCAGCTTTCCTGCTTATTATGTTTCTACTTGCTTTGCAGATGTCTGTGTCACCTCAAATCGGTTTCATTGATGGTGCTTTCCACAATGCCCAGAATCTATCATCTGGAGCATGGGCCATTTATGATCTAGGTGGATATTGGTGGCCACCTGCCAATTCCACTTGGACCCCCACCATTGTTTCTTTTAGTTTTTTAGTTTCCTTAATTGTAGCATAGTTTACTATATTTAGCAGATTTTCGTGTCCTAAACTTCCGAAGCCATTTTGAGCCCCTAAACGACATTTTTTTGGCAATCTACTGCCAATGATTTTTTGATAAAATCATCTTTTCATTGTATTCCTCAGAGATATATTTCTAACGGGGTATCATGCACATCAAATGCAGATAATATGACCAAGTTGTGACCCTGGGAAGTTGTTCGTCCAGCTAACCCCAACAGGGCCCATAAACTCTAGGTGTTACATCTCCTCAGGATAGGGTTTTAGTTGTTTAGGGTTTGCTCTTATTGTTCAATAATAAAAAGGTCCTTAAGCCTCATTGTAACACAGTTCAAAGGCATGTAACCGCCACATCTCTTCTCAGAGATAAGCTACCATTGCCCAAGCTAGTCTTATTTCCATTCTATTTGTAAACATATTTCAGTATTTGATATTAATTAAATGAAGTGTTATTTCTATTGCATCTTTGTATTTATGGTTATATTTATAATTTGTTGTGTTCCTGTTTAAATCCAGATCAGTGGTATCAGGGCGATTTGCTCTTTCTCTATTTTTCTTTACATGTCCCCAACGAGGTCGGGATATAAGGAGTTAGGGCTCGAACTAGTCGAACATTTGCAATACTAGCCTTGAAAATCTCGAAAGCCTCCCATGGTAGATGAAAATAAAGACGAGGGGGTAGGAGAACCTATCAAAATATTGCTCGAAGAAGCCCTTGAGCAACAAAGTAACGCGATGATGGACAACTTTGCCCAGATCCTTTAGGGGCTAACCAAGGGCGACACATCTAATTCTAGCAGCTACTCTGGAAGTGCCACATCCTTTAAGGTACAAGTTAACTTTGACATTCCCATATTTGAGGGTCAGATAGATGAAGACACTGTAGATAAATGGTTAAATTTTCTAGAAGGATATTTTTCCAATCATGATTTTTCTAACTAGGAAAAGATCACTTTTTCACTTCTCAAAGCAGCGCCCCACCTCAAGGATTGATGGGAAACCTACTACGAGCAAAAGGATGAAATTATGAACTCACTGATTTCAGCTGCACCCACTTGGAACGCGTTCCGGGATGCCATCAAGGAGCAGTACTACCTTATCGGAGGCTATGAGGATAAATACATAAAGTGGACAACGCTGCAATGGGGAAGTGACCAAGATGTGTTGGAGTTTACCAATGTTTTTCATACCCTTTGAACGAAGTTGGGTATCAAGGATTCTGAGAAGCATTTGGTTCTTAAGTACCGTGGCTACCTACAAATGTACATCCAGGACGAGATGGAATTCGTGGACATCTCCTCACTCAGCACGACATATCAATATGCTGTCAAGATCGAGAAAAAGTTTAAACAAAATAAGAAAGACTTTGGATCTACAAATCTGAAGCAAGGGAAAGGTGCCCCCAAACCACAAAACAAAGGACAAAACTAAGATGGGACAGCCCAGGACAACCCGCCAAATTCGCAAGAAAAGAACAACACCATGAATCCAAAGAAGGACATGGGAAAGTGTTGTGAGTTCCATAAGAGCTCCACTCACAACACAAGTGAGTGTCGGGCCAAGAAGTCACTGGTGGCTAAGCTAAAGGCTTTAGAATCAGATGCATGTTTTGACTCTGAGTCAAAATCCAACAAGGGGAATGATAAAGGGAAGCAGATTATTGATGCGGAGCCCAACGCCACCATTGCCACCACGATGATCCAGAAGGAGGAACCTGAAGATGCAGAGGAAGAGGAGTGCCTCTTCCACTCCCAAATGTGGGTAAAGGGTTCCTCACTACAATTAATTATCGACAATAGGAGCCAAAAGAACCTCATTTTGGAAAAGTCATGAAGCTGATGGGCTTACCAACCATAGCACATCCACAACTGTACATCATCGGGTGGCTTCACCAAGGACGAGATCTTTGCATGAGCCAGTGATGCCGCCTTCCATACAACATCAAGCCCTTCATGGATGAGGTATTATGTGACGTTTCTCCCCTTGATGTTTATGATGTATTATTAGGCCAACCATACTTATGGAAGCAAGTTGTTGTGTATGAGTGAAGGCCTCGTGCTGTTATTGTTACTTTGGAAAATAAGTTGTACAAGATATCGGAGATAGCATCGCCTACCACCATTTCTTTGGTTACTGCAAAATAATGCAGTAAGCTCATCTCCAAAACTAGGAAATTCGTTTTCCTGATGATATTCCCTCAAGGAAAGAAGAAGATGGTGGCCACGAACTCCAGACAGGTGTAATAACCAAAACTGAAATACAGGAAGCGTATAGAAATTTTAAATTTTGTACTTACCTGGACTGCTATCTGATCCGGTGAAGTTGATGATGTTGCTACTGCTCTGCTCCAATTATCCGGGAGACCAATTCTACCCAGCCAGACTGAGTAGAGACTGACTGCTCAATTCAGTAAGCTTCTCACAGAAGCTCACTGCCCCTCGTGCCCAGAACCTCAGACGCATTAAAGCTCTTCCAATGGCAGACCTCTCTCACTGTTGAATCCCTCCTCCTGGTTTCTCACTCTGTTCTTCCCCCACCCCCTTTCTCGGTTCAGACCTCCAGTTTTAACTACGGGCTTAGTAGTGGCCGCCCTCCCACCTGCAACCACCGCCTTCCCTCCTCCCGACACGCCTTCCATGCATTTTTGCGACTCTCAGATATTTTTCCCCTGCTGTCTTATGTCTGTTCTTATGTATCCTGTTTGATTTATGCGCCCCTTATATAAGGGTGTTTAATTTTATTTTTTTGATTTTATTTTTGTTATAAGGTTTTAATTTTATAAAGTTTAAAATTTATATTTATAAAGTTTAATCATATTTATTTTAAAGTTCAATTCATATTTGTTTTAAGGTTTATTATATCTGTTTTAATATAAAGTTTAAAACTTTATGTTAATGGATTAGTTTAGATGGGTTGTTAAAACAGGGCCCCTCCGCTTGACAAAAACGTATGGACAAGGTCATGGAGGAGTACGAGGACATCTTCACCTCCCCCGCAGGGCTGCCTTTGCACTGTTAGGTCAAGAACTCCATTGATTTGACCCCAGGTGATCCACTTCCCAATGGACCAATCTATCAGTGCTCCATTATGGAGAATGAAGAAATCAAGAGGTAGATTTAGGAGCTACTACAGAAAGTTCACATCCGTTTGAGTTCATCACCCTGTGAGAGCCCGATCATGTTAATCCAGAAGAAGGATGGGACTTGGAGACTCTGTATTGACTATCAGACGTTGAACAAGATCATTGTCCAAAACAAGTATGTGATCACACAGATTGATGACCTTTTGGATGAACTTAAGGGGGGAAAATATTTTAGTAATATTGACTTGAAATCAGGATATCACCAGGTACCAATCGAACCCTCTGATGTGTGGAAGACTACCTTCAAGCCAAGGAGGGCCTTTTCAAATGGTTGGTTATGACTTTTGGGTTGAAGAATGCTCCTACAACCTTCATTAGGCTAATGGATGACATCTTGCGGCCATTCACCAACTCATTTATAGTGGTATACTTGGATGACATCTTGATCTTCAGCGAGAGTTGGGAAGAGCACCTCCACCACATTGAACGGGTTCTCCAAACACTACGGCAACACAAGCTATGTGCCAATTTGGAGAAATGCACTTTTGGCATGGCCCAGGTTCAATATATGGGATACATTATTGATGAACATGGGGTACATGTGGATCCACCCAAGATCTAAGTCATTCGGGTTTGGCCAGCTCCAACCACTCTAACAGAGCTCCACAACTTTCTGGGTCTTGCCAATTTCTATTGCGGGTTAATGTTGGGATTCTCTCATATCACTTGGCCCTTGAGTCAAGTCACCAAGGAGGAGCAAAAGAAAAATTATTTGGACTGAATCTCAGTATAATGCATTCACAGAGTTGAAACATCGCCCCTGCTCTGCACTAGTGCTCACATTACCAGACTTGCAATAGCCATTTGAGATCAAGACAGATGCCTCTGGCTATGCTATTGGGGCAGTCCTTACTCAACGAGGGCATCCAGTTGCATATCACAATGAGACACTTTTAGACATAGTCTGGAAGTATCCAACTTATGACAAAGATATGTATTCCATTGTGCAGGCCTTTCGATAATGGAAGAATTAAATTTTGGGGAAGGAAACAGTCATCAACATAGACCACCAGCCCTTGCAGTTCATACAAGTGCAAGGGAAGTTGTAGAATGATCACCATCAAAGGTGGTGCACATACCTGAAAAAGTTCCATTTGAATATCAAGTATAAGAATGATAGCACCAATAATGTTTCAGATTACCTCAGCTGACCATCGATCATGGCGTTAACCACCCTGCTCAACTCTTGTGGACACGAGACTTCTAACTGGGCACTTCTCTACAAAAGCGACCCAGAATTTAGCCACACATACTAGATGCTCTTGGAGGCTCAGTAAGTTCTATATTTTCACCTCCAAGATACCCTATTATGCCACCTAGAACACCTTTGTGTTCCTTCAAGCGAGCGTGCCAAGATGATTTGGGAAGCACACTATAGTCGGGCTGCTGGGCATTTTGAGGTCAAGAAAATGGTGGTAGTACTGCAAAAGTATTTCTATTGGCTTAATCTTCGACATGATGTTGGGAAGTACGTCAAATCCTGCACTACCTGTGCCATTTCCAAACCGACCATCAAGAAGCAAGGTCTCTACACCCCCGCTACCTACCCCTACTTGACCTTGGGAATCCATCTCCATGTCTTACATGTTGAACCTTCCTTCTACTAAGCATGCCAATGACTGTGTTTTTGTGGTCGTCGACGGATTCTTGAAGATGGCCATTATGGCTACCTGCAAGAAGAATATCGCAGTGGAAGCCACTGCTAAACTCTTCTTTGAATGAGTGTGGGTACACTTTGGGATACCATAGTTTATCATCTCAAATCGGGACAAGAAGTTCCTCAGTACATTTTGGTCTAGTCTCTAGTCGATGCTTGACACCAAGCTCACTAAGTCCACAACTTTCCATCCCCAAACTGATGGCTAGACAGAGGTTGTCAATAGGATGATCATACACACTCTGTGCATGTACAACTCAAATCATCCACGCATATGGGATGAGAGCCTCTCTTATGTCCAGCACAACTATAACTGGGCTCTCCACAACTTGATTGGCCACAACCCTTTTCAAGTGGCCTTGGGATTCCAGCCACTATGTCCCATTAATGTGGCCATGCCATTTGCAGCTGCTCAAGCAGATTCAGTTCATGTCCAATCCAAAACCAATAAGGAAAACAACTTCATTGAGCACATCCAACGTATCCGCCAGCAGGTCCATGACATTCTGGAGAAATCAAATGCCAAGTACAAGTAGTAACATGATCAACATCGGGTGCCACACAAGTTTCAGGTGGGTGACAAAGTCTAGTTGCATTTGCAAAAGGAACGCCTTATCGAAGCCTATCGAAAACTTAGACCACTCTGATATGGTCCTTACACCATTACTAAGGATGTGGGAGACAATGCATTTGAGCTCAGTATTCCCCCATTCCTTGGCCTACACCCAGTGTTCAATGTGGGCCGCCTTCAACCATACTTCCCACCATTGCTAGACACATCAAACATTGCAAAATATCTCACACCTGCAGAGTTAAATCCAAATTGCATGGAACAAGCCACAACTGATCGAATCATGGACACGTAGATCAAGCACACATGCCAACAGAAGATCTAACTATATCGAGTTGTCAAAGTAGGCAAACTCCTTCACTAGGTCAAGTGGCTCACCAGGGACCAAGTTCAACAGAAGTTTCCTCATCTCATGGAGGAACTCAACGCAATGGGGACCATTGCTTCCTAAGGGGAGAGGAATGATCCAGGTGGATACTGGTGGCCACCCGCTAATTCCACTTAGACTCCCACCATTGTTTCTTTTAATTTTTCTGTTTCATAAATTGTAGCACATTTTACTATTTTTAGCAGTTTTTTCAGGTCCTCAACTTCCAGAGCTGTTTTGAGGCCCTAAACGACTTTTTTTTGGCAATCTACCCCAATGATTTTTTGAGAAAATCATATTTTTCATTGTAGTCCTCTGATAGATCTTTATAATGAGGTATCATGCGCGTCAAACAGAGATAATATGACTAAGTCACAACTCTGGGAAGTTGGTTGTCCAACTAACCCCAACAGGGCCCACAAACTCTTGTTGTTACATCACCTCGGGTTAGGGTTTTGGTTGTTTAGGGTTTTCTCTTATTGTTCAATAATAAAAATTCCCTTGAGCCTCATTGTAACATAGTTTAGAGTCATGTAGTGACCGCATCTCTTCTTAGAGATAAGCTACCATCGCCCGAGCTAGTCTTACTTCCATTATATTTGTAAGCATATTTTAGGCTTAGTATTTGATATTAATGAAATGAAGTGTTATTTCAACTGCATCTTTGTATTTATGATTATATGTGTAATCTGTTTTGTTCTTGTTTAAATCCGGATCAATTTATGACAACCATGGTGAGTTGATTGATCTTCAAGGTATTTGATTAGGTCGAACAACTAATAACATTGTTGAGTATAACACAATTATAGAATTGTTGTCAGAAGCTATCGCTCTTGACATCCGAGAATTGGTTGTCAACCTTGATTCACAACTTGTTGTTTTTCAACTCAACGATCAATATTCCGTCAGAAACCCTAAGATATTGAGAATGTATTTGCATATTCTTCTATTGGAGAGAAATTTTGATTACATTACATATCATCATATTCCTAGGCATATGAATACATAGCATTAGCTAATTATGTGTTAGATAGACATTTGTGAAACATGTGAAAAACAAAAACAAAACATTTGTACCATAGCAGGTGAGGAAATATAGCATATCTATCTATCTATCTATATATATAATATATAATATATATAATATATACTATATATATATATATATATTATATTATATATATATATATATATATATATTATATATATATGTCGATAATGTTTTTCATACATAAAAACCCCAAAAATTAATATATGTGTTCAAATACATTCGTGGCTCGCAGGCCTCAAAAAAAGTAAAATGCTAGACCTATGAACTACTCGGCATACTGCTCATGGTAGCACATAATTGCTCGTACTACGCAAGTCAGTAGTTGGTGGATCGGTCTAATACCCCCATTGTGTTCCTTTGATACTGGCGTGGGATGTCTCCCACCTAGGCATACTTTGGGATACCATGGGTCAATCCCTCGAGGTTTTGCGTGATCTCCTCATTATCACTTCCTTCCTGATAAGGATCGATATTAAACTACCAAGCAACATGCCTGGAAATCAGGGACATCCTAGAATGATCCTCTGGTCCCACATATGCATTTACAAAATCGAAATGTCATGAATGCATGCATTTAAAAAACAATAAAAATTTAAAAATTAAAATTGTTTGTTTTTACCTCCATCGTCATAATCTTCTGCCTCTGGGAGTGACATATCTAGATCATCGCGGTAGTCGGTGCCACTATATGGCCAATCCTCTACTACAATCAAATGGCATCGTAGCCATGAAAAGAAGGCGGGCTTATATGAAATATGTTGGCCCTCGATGATTCTAGGCATCATTTCACTCCAACAGACCATCCGTGGGTCTCGTGGCAATGGCGGTTCCACCTCAGCAAGCTGGTAGTGAAATAGTGGGACTCGCTCCAAAAATAAGGTCACTCGAATGGAACCATAGCAAAACTACTTCAGATTTCCCACCTTGGCTTTGGATAGTTGGTGCTTCATGTTTACCTTCATGGCTTCCACCCAGTTGAAGGTAATCGACGTTGTACAGTCTATAGCATAATGAAACTTGGATTTGTTAGACTCATGTTTTGCTTGAGCCCCAACCACTTTGTTGATGGTCAACAACAACACTTTCAGCACAAGATCCTGAACACTCATGATCTCCATCTTTCTGCTCTTTAATTTTAGTGCTTCCGGGTAGTGTTCTACAAGCAACATGTTCACACTTGCCCCAATTGGCCTAGACCCATACAGATTGACTGGTTCCCCTCTTCAGGACAGTCCTGTGATGAAATAAATGGCAGAAGTTTCCAACTCCAGTTCTTGGTCCCAGATCATAAAAAATTCCTGATTTACATCCCAGAGACTGATCAAATACTCTAGCAACTCGGGTTGACCTTGAAGACCTGGTGTGAGGAAGAATTTGATGATCCCACAGTTCCTCAGGGCATTCTAACAGTTTTGATCTACCACTGGCTCTATTTCAATGTCCTCATGCTCACGTTCCCTCCAATCAACCATTTTTCACAATGTTTCCCTATAAAAACCATAAAATCAAGTCAATAATAATCCTTGGCTAGAGAAATTTGGATCAAATCAGAGGAATTTGGGCAAAAACTTCAAACTTTTATGTTCACCACACCAACGCGATTGTTTTAAAAACAATAGCACTGACAGTGCGCTTGACTGTGTTAACAACCCCTGATCGGCACAATTCCGTGCCTAGAAATCACGCTGACCGAGGGCGAAATTTTTTTGCTAAATTCTGCTCAAGAAATTAAAAAAAAATTGTTAAAAACAGGAAAAATGAGCATTAAAATGAAGCTAAAGGTCTTGCCTCTTCCCTATAACTGACGGATCATCGAATGGCCTCCCGAATCTCCTGCAATTGGATCTCAAAAATCTAGGGCACAAATGAGTAAAAATTTCTCCACATAAGGTAAAATGGTAAAATGGTAAAATTTAATTACTTTTTCCTCCTTTTATTCATTTTTCATGAAATATTAGGGTTTTAAAAGTATTTTTAACCTATTTTTGCCTCAAAAATTCGATAATGCATTTACCTTTTGTGTAGTGATAGGTGCCAGATTATTGATGATGGTACTGGAGTCACGTTTAAGCTCTTTTCTTGACTCGTAAAACTCGAATGAAAAGATCGCTGAGTATTTTTCCCTTTTTGACTTGTAAAAGATAATCAAAATGGGGGGTCCACTTTTAAGCTCTTTCTTGACTCTTTAATGTAAAGACTCTGGACACCGCATATCTCCACAATGGTATGATATTGTCCACTTTGGGCCTAATCCCTCATGGATTTTCTTTTGGACTTACCCCAAAAGGCCTCATACCAATGGAGATATTTGTCCATCCTTATATACCCATGATCCTCCCCACTTCTAGTCAATGTGGGACTTTGGTCGTATACCCAACAATCCTCCCCTCGAACAAAGGACCATCGAGCCTCCCCTCAAACGATTATCCATCCGTCCACTCTCGACCAACCAGGATTCTCCACTCCAATGCGTTGGAAGTGCATGCCTTACATGGCACACCACCTGCCTTGAGAGCTTACTCTATCCCAGGTCAACTCCTCTTCACCGTGAGCTTACTCTATCCCAGGTCAACTCCTCTTCACCGTGTTGGGACCAAGACACATCCATGAAGAATCCGGAGCACACCGCCTGCCGAGCTCATCCACGGATCCCATCGTGATATTACTGGGGCCCACCACCTTTGTTCAACATTCCGAGGATTCATCCACTTGGCTAAATTCGGGGCATGGCTCTAATACCACTTGTAAGGACTCTGAACACCACATATCTCCACAATGGTATGATATTGTCCACTTTGGGCCTAAGCCCTCATGGATTTGCTTTTGGACTTACCCCAAAAGGCCTCATACCAATGGAGATATTTGTCCATCCTTATATACCCATGATCCTCCCCACTTCTAGTCAATGTGGGACTTTGGTCGTATACCCAACATTTAAAAATGAAAATATTATCGAGATTTGTCGTTTTGAACTCATTAAAGGCTACGCAACATCATTTACCCAATATACATTTACCCCTTTTTTGGGCTGGGATAAACTATTTACGAAAAAGGTACTCCTTGACTGAAATGGTCAAGCAATTCTCTTAAGTATTTTTTTCTACCTTTTCGGGCTCTTGAGACACAAATGTATGAAAAGGGACCACGTGGAGTTTTCTTTTCCATGTCTTTTTCAAACTCTTTAAATATGAAAAAGATACCAAGTTACACCTTTGTTAGACTCGTTAAAACATTAAATGATATTAGATTCGTCACCATGACGAACATGAGATTCTCCTTCATATGGCTCATTAAACTTACTAGGTCGGATTCGTCCAAAGGATGAACTTACATGCAAGCACATTCTATCCCCTTCAAGCTTGCAATAAAAAATAATTGGGGTACCTTCCAGAAATGGTGGGGGGAAATGGGAAATTCTATTAGTTATGTCGGTAGCTCACTCTTGAACATGACACTTTCTACTTCGTGTCGGGTTAGGATATCCACCTTTTCAACATTGACCTTCCTGGGTTGGGCCATTCATTTTTGTCTTCCATTTGATCTCTTCCACGTCATCATGACCACCGATCGTATGGATCCAAAAGCTACCAAACTCCGAAGTCATGTCACCTATATGTTCAAGAGTTAGTCCTTTTGTAGTTACACTTACTCCTGATTCTCTGTATCATTTGACATCATAGCATGCCTTTGTCTCGTTTCGATGACGTGAGATACATCATGGCCCTCCTTTGACATGGTCGCTTCCTGTCGACTTCAGCTCATTATCTAGGAAGCTGGACGAGAGACTCCCTTCCAGTACCTTAGAGCTTGCATGCCCTAATGGAAAGTTATTCACACTCGATCACAAGTTCATATCATTGGCTTTCGATTGGGTGATTTCATGGGTGTTTGACTTCAGTTCCTTTATTGACATTCCCTGAACTATGTTGCTAGTACCTTGAGAGCCATTGTCATTATTGATGGTTTCTCTCGTGCTTGTTAATGGTTCACATCATTGATCGGTAATCAAGCGACTTTCTAGCATGTTTAACTTCAACACATTCATTCACATGTTAGGATTTTTACTTTGATTGGTTCCTGTTGGAGTGTAAGACCCTTGGATCAGATTACACAAGTCTAGGTTGCAAGGCGATGTGACATGATCATGTTGATATACATGTCTCTTTCAGATGGATGGCTGCGACCATACCATGGGTTGTTATACGTGATCCTTCTCATTATTGGATGACTATGACCATACATTGGTTTCGATATGATCCTCTCTATTGGATGGTTGTGCCCATGCCTTGGATCCATTTACATGATCATTCTCTGGATGGCTACGTCCACACCACGATTCATGTATCATTTGTCATATTTTTCGGTGATGTATATGTATCTATGCTTTCTTGCATTTTTTCTGATGATAGACTCTGGTTCCCTGCATCTACTTGTAAAGCATTTCACCCCTCACTCTAGTTCAGCCTTCACGCTTTAGGGGGTCCTCTACAGGGAACCCTACATTCTTTCCCATCATGAAGAAACTCCCATTATGTCCCTCTTCATGAGCATAATGATTCCCTTTTGCATCATTTCCGAAGAATCTTCCTTGGAGGTCCTCTATAGGGAACCCTACATTCTTTCCCATCAGGAAGAAACTCCCATTATGTCCCTCTTCATGAGCAGAATGATTCCCTTTTGCATCATTTCCCAAGAATCTTCCTTTTACCCCAGTTTACAAGACTTGCGCTAATGACCAGTTTCCTCCTCGTGCCGATTTGCAAAGATTAAAGCTAGGGCTAGCATCGTACGACTCTACTGAGCCTTTTCTTAGTGACGCTGATCCTCTTTTGGAAATTTTTTTAAATATGGAGTCAAAGCTTCCAGGTCTAGAAGCTTTGTAACAGAAGTCTAGTAAATGGTTGGGCTTGATGGAGCCAAGGAAGTTAGTTTAGGCTCCTTTCCACTATTAGGATGGAGCCAATCCAAGAGATAAAGCCTTCTCCCATGATAAGAGGAACCATCTCGCCTCCATCCAAGCTATATAAACCCCTCCTTTTACAAGCTACACTAGTTTCAGTCTTAGTATTTTTGGAGCTTGAATAATCAACCAGACATCTATAACTTGTAGCTCTCTAGTTTATATTTGAGGGATAATAGTGTGTTTGGCTTAGTTACTAAAGGGAAGAAGCCTTAAAACTTCCATTGTTGGGGCTATCCATGAGAAGCTAGCAGAAGAGTGGGAACCCAGATATGTTAGAGAAGACCAACAACGTCAAGGCACTAGTTGTAATCTCTTTCTGAATTTATATGAATGCAACTATTGATTGATTTCCTACATTGAATTGTTATCTTACATTTGATGGCTTAATGTTCCTTGACCTGTTAAGTAGGCTAAATGCAATTTTTATGCTATCACGTTTTTTGTTGTTGTTTGTTTGCTTGTTTCAGGTATTCGAAGAAAGGAAACATAAAGTAGCTAGAGTAAGGAAGCAGGATCATCACCAAGAGGAATATCGTTCTAAGAGGTAAGCCCTCTTATTTGATTCTAGCTTAAGGAAGTTTTCCATAGATTGTTTGTTTGTGGCTAGACCCACTCTCTTAGGCTAAAAGAATTGTTTGTGTTTGCACTGAGAATTTACCTGCACCACAGTGAGTGCGACAAATTCTTTCATGGTGAACATAACAAACACATATGAAGAAAATAATTTGAACATAACCAAAACATGGTCGCAAGCATGACTTAGACATCAACATGCAAAGACTTGAGTGCAATAAACAAGCAAGGTGAATGTTAAGACTCACACGAGCTCATGGAGTGAACCTGAGTGTGTGCAGTCATCAAGTGAAACTCTCCAAGAGAGGCTCCAAAATTGGTGCAGGCCAAAATTTGGAGGGTGGTTGTAGCTGCTACAACACCTTCCTAACCCATGCGTCCTCCACAGGATTTTTACCCTTTGCCTTATCTTCTCCTAGAGCCACACCACTTCATGTCACTATATTAACACTTGGATCATCCTTGTGCAGTTCAGATCTCATCATTCGTAAATTTTGCGCAAGCTGCTAATTCTTCTTTTCTTGCATCTTAACCATTAAAACAGGGTAATCCTCTATCACATGGTAAAACTATCTACAGTAATGATAGGAAGGGTGAGTGGAGTTCTGAAAATCCTATGCAAAATGTCCAACTTCGCCACAGTTATAGCATATGATCTAACCCCGACCTCATCCACTACCCCCTCTTCGACCACGTCCTCGGCTTTGAAATCCTATGTAGGCCGCAGGTCAACCATGATTTCCTTCTACGTGACCTTTAGCTTGCATCCTATATGATGAAGTTCGATCCATCATCAAATCATAGCTACGAATATCCTTCTGGCCATGTCTTACTGATCGAGAGAAGTTACAAAATAATTGCTTTGGTGACTGCACATATTTCTATAACAAATAACAATGATCAGTTGGGTGTTGGCCTAGAACTCGACAAATACTACACTAGACACTCAATTCGATACTTGGTCTAGCACCAGGCTTTGACTTCAAAGGATTGGGACCTTTGGCACCAAATAATCATGATAAACATGACAATGGTCCTTATAGTGACCCTCCACTTTGCACTTTGTACACCAAACTTCTGAGTGCATCTTCAAATCTTGCAATTCGATATGCAAGCTTGCTAACTGGGACTGTATCTGCTAAACCCCTATGTGAGTATCTTGTACCGGTGAAGCTTCTAACTTTATCATGATTTGTAATGCTTCTGCCCGCATCCCAATATTTTGTTGCGATAATGGTATTCTGAGATGTGGCAATAATGTAGTTATATACCACTCTTTGTGTTGTTCATTGGAGATCTGGAAGTTGACTTATCCCAACATAAATTTTAACCTTTGATCTACATGCCAAACAATCTCATTGACTAACTGCTTAATTTCTTTTATTTTTGTAATGCATTGTGACTGCGACTTGGGTTTCTTGAACTTTGAATTCAGTGCACTCTTTGTCTTATCTAGCAAGGCAACTGGGTGAGTTGTACTGTACCTAATATACCATGACAATGCTTTGTCCAGTAGCATTGTGACAAGTTGTGCTTTCTTCATATATTCATCATTGATCTGTTGTGCTTTCCATGTAGCTTCTGTGACAAACCAAAATTTATCAGGATCCTCTGATCCCTGACCCTTAAAAAAATAAGCATATTCACTGCGTTAGCCATGTTACATGTTGGAGGTGGAGGTGGAGGTGACATGTAGGTGTATGAGGCAGAGACAGAAGTGGAGGTGGAGTGGGTGGATGTGGAATCCCAGAAGTGCCTTGATTTTCTGACTGTGACACACCTCTAGGCATGTTAGGTTCACTACTTTCTTCTTCTTCACTTTCTGATTCACCCAATAATGGACTGTACTCACCCTCAATGAATTTATCACGGTCTATTCTGAACCTTTTTCTACTTTGTGTAGATCCAACTTGGCTTCTTTTAAAAATCAATTCATGGGATGTACACCATTTTCGCATAACAACATCTTAATCCATAGGTTTAAAGAATTCAGATAATTACCTCATAGACCTTTGAAAAATCAGCGCTTAGCTTCACTATAGGATACTGCTGTTTCAATCGTGAATTCAATAATAAAGTCTCCAAGAATACTATCGATCCAGTAGTTGAAAACTCTTGCGACCTTACTTTTAGTCTCCTTAAGTTGCTTGATCAGCTCTGGGGTCCACATAATAGGATCGTCATGTTTCCAAGAGGGATCATTTGTGGCTAGTTTTGAAATCCACTTATGCATACCATTAACAAATGATGCGGAAAAGATCTCGTGTTATTTTGTATAGATATACCTCTGTAACCACCTTTCTATCGACTGGTGCAGATTTCTATTTTCTTGCACTACAAATTCATGCAACTTTAGATCTACCCAATATTGGATCTCTTTTCTAATTGGTTGCTACATCACACAGCACTCAGATAGATCCCAGTCCCATCAACAAAACCATTTGTTGGCTTCAAGGGCTTAGACCCAGGTTTAGAGTTAGTCTGCACTAACCAACAAAACCCTATACTACCGGCCCTTTCAACAATGATCGGCATAGCATGGGCCACAGTCTCACCCGAGGCAATATTGGGGGATGCTAGAACCAGGTTTCTACATCCAGAGGGGCTATGCAGTGTGGTTGTAAGGTTTCTTTCATTTTAGGGCTTAATCTGACCTTCGTGAAGTGTTAACCTTATCATTAGAGTCATAGAGTGTTTTCCTACTTAACAGACTCGTGAGCTAGGCCTAACTAGTCTAACATGCATTATTCATCATATAAAATAGTATTTGAACCATTGCGATGCAATTACAGAAGAAATATACAAAATCGAACCCTAATTATGAAGAAATACATAAACTACATGAACATATAAAAGTACACAGATCCATTCCAAATTATTTTTTATTATCTCAAATCTTCAGATATACAATCTTTTTGACCCTGCGCATGTAGCTGCAGGGGCCTACACACATAGCTATAGACTTACCAAGGTCTCCGCGCACATAGCTGCAAGAGGCTTACCCTTCGCTCAAATATAGAAAGATATATCAATTTCAGACTGATTCTAAATTGTAACATCACATAGCAGGAATTGAATGCCTTTGACTTACTAAGATAACCCTTTATATATATTTTTTCACTTACAATATCGTGGTCTACAAACCATGGGAAGAGCTCACAATAGTTGAATTTATCCCATACCTTTACAAAATAAGGGGCTTTGACTCACCCTTAAACTCTTTTTACTCCTAGAGCTTTGCGTAAATCTCACTCTTCTCTTCGAAATCCGGAGACTTTACATGACTTAAACAAAACTTGGACCTAGGGACCCCTACCAAACAAAGAGGTTTAGATTTTGGTAGCATCAGATAGGTGTTCTAACCTTGATTTGTTTGTAATATACTAAGGAACATGAGATCTCTAAATCCTAGAAAGCAGATGATTGAGGCTGGTCCACCATTTGGGTCTACTGAGACTTGCGAGCTAGGCCTAACTAGTATAACATGCATTATTCATCATATAAAATAGTATTTGAACCATTGTGATGCAATTACAGAAGAAATATACAAAAGCGAACCCTAATTATGAAGAAATACATAAACTACATGAACATATAAAAGTACAATTATCTTTCCAAATTATTCTTTATTATCTCAAATCTTCAGATATACACTCTTTTTAACCCTGCGCACGTAGCTGCAGGGGTCTATGCACATAGCTATAGACTTACCAAGGTCTCTGCACACACAGTTGCAAGAGGCTTACCCTTCGCTCGAATATAGAAAGATATATCAATTTTAGACTGTAAACTATAACATCACATAGCATGAATTGAATTCCTTTGACTTACTAAGATAACCCTTTATATATATTTTTTCACTTACAATACCATGGTCTACAAACCATGGGAAGAGCTCACAATAGTTGAATTTATCCCATCCCTTTACAAAATAAGGGGCTTTGACTCGCCCTAAATCCCTTTTTACTCCTAGAGCTCTGCATAAATCTCGCTCTTCTCTTCAAAATGCGGAGACTTTACGTGACCTAAACAAAACTTGGACCTACGGGACCCCTACCCAACAAAGAGGTTTAGATTTTGGTAGCATCAGATAGGTGTTCTAGCCTTGATTTGTGTATAAGATACTAAGGAACATGAGATCTCTAAATCCTAGAAAAGGTTTTTCTAGATAACCTTGCAAAATACCTTAATTAAATTAATTAGCCATCATTTAGATATTTCCTAACTTAGGAAAAGTGGTTAATTAAAGTGAATTAATTAAGGAAAATGATTTATGCTATGATACTTCGAGAAGATGACTTAGATCAAGTCTGAAATGATCTTCGTCATTTATTGGGATCTAATCATGGTTGTTGGTTCTCCAACAAAAGATTATATGAGCAAGTTTATGGGATGGAGAAAGATACAAGAGGGGACCGATTTTCCTTGGCAGATCGAGTTTTTTAGTTATCATGATTCAATAATGAAGAAGAGTTTGGGAAAGAAGGAGAGAATCAATGATTGAGGGAACAAAAGAGGAGAATTCCAGAGAATTTTCCAATGCTATAGAGGCAAGAAAAGAGAGGTTGAAATATTTTGCAGAGAAAGTCATCCAGGTAGTGTGAGTTAGCTAGTCCAGTTGAGAAAGTTGTCGGGGAAGGATCGTTTTAGTTAACAAAGGTCATATTTGGGTCCAAAAGGAAAAGTGAAATTTTTCTAGAGGCAAAGGGAGGCTAGACAACTTAGTTGGAGATAGATTCAATGTTGTACGAATTGCTTCAGGCCAACATTGCGAGCAACCAAAGGATAGTGTGAGTAGACCAGAGGGAGGCCGAATTATTTTGTAGTTGGAGAATATTTTCTCCTAAATATTTTGCTAGATATTTTTTGGAGGATTTCTAGTTGGGAATCTAGATTATTATACTCAAAATTGGCTGCACAATAATAAAATAAACCCTCATCTTCTACACCATCTTTCCCTTTGGGGTTTTTCCAGTAACTGTTAGTCAAAAACTTATTGTGTTTATTTTTTGTGTGTGCATCTATTTCTCAGTTCCTAATTTTATTTCCACAACGTATTTTTATGTTGAATATGTCAATTATGAATTATTCATTAATTTTCGTAGACAATTAAATTTCTAACAAGTAGGAGATTAATATCCAGTAATTGCAAGTAAGGAGTTTTCACATTGGCATCATCCACCAAATACTACAAATTATGTGAGAGAATAGAATATATATATTACCGACTTTTTCACCATAGAGGGTTGAACTCGTGACCACTAATGCACTATGCACATGACTTACCAACTCAACTCCCTAATGTGACTTTTGATATTGTGTGGAATAAATTGATTTATATAAATATCACAACATCAAACAATCCACATCAATATACCATGGAAAACCAATCCTCCATTTGTTTAGTTGTATTCAAGCTCATTGTGACATGACCTATTGCGCTTATCTATGTGGTTCAATGAAATTAACATGTGAGAAATATGTGTCAAGCAGTAGGTTCACCGTGTCCTAGCTATTTGAATCAATCCTTCATTGGTACCCATATCTAACCTTCATTATCACAATACCTATGACTAGTGGTAGGGTAGCCATATCCTGCTTACCCAAATCCAACCTTCATTAGCAAAATACGTATGACCATTGTTAGTGATGCCATTGCCTGACTACCATTGTATGAACAGATCTCTGGAAACTAAATTGATCTCCATTGACAAGGATTGTACTAGCATTGCCCCACTGAAATGGAATGAGGCTGAGTCATAAGCCATGCGAACAGAGTCCAATCAAACCTATAACCATAATAGAGTTATGACATTGTTGAGTTGTCAAGCCTTCAAGTAAAAAATGGACTTCAAAGGTTATGTCAAGAAAGAACTCATATTTTCATGGAAATACCAATAACCATAGCTTGTAAACACTCATCCAAACCAAACCATACCTTATAGCTTAAACATAAGAATTATGTTCTCTATTCTCATTTATTTTGATCGACATTCTGACATTGTGTATATATACAGTGATAAGTGGACCCATGGTCACGAATCTGACCATAAGACAGGCTCTAAATCTAGAGTTTTGAGAAAAGATATGACCGAGTTGATGTCTCTAAGCCATATGACCTAGACCATTAGGGTTATTGGTTATTTACAACACTATGTTCAATATAATTAAGGTGAAATTTTATTTATTATACTTGTTTGTCTTTATAAGTATATATAGATGGTTATCTTTATTCAACTCAAAGGCCCATTTTAGTTCTTTCCAATTCCC
The DNA here is from genome assembly GCA_000404065.3 of Pinus taeda. Taxonomy (NCBI): domain Eukaryota; kingdom Viridiplantae; phylum Streptophyta; class Pinopsida; order Pinales; family Pinaceae; genus Pinus; species Pinus taeda. Next base: position 43,633 of record APFE030214875.1, read on the forward strand.
ATATTTGATTTTCCTTTGTGGTTTGATTTTTATTTTCTTCTCATTATGATTAGGGATTTTGTAACCCTTAGCTATGTGGATCTCTTTCTCTTTGGATATTTCAAAATTGGAAATCAGTTGGTATTTGCATTTTTTATGGTTTTGTTTTTTCCAACACTATGATAAGTACTAAGGGACACATGCATTCTATTCAATTTAGCCCATGTGAAATCTGTAATCAGTGTCATGTTTAGACAAGAAGTGTTCACCAATTTGAGGACCTTTAAGTAGGATTCTCTAACTTTTATAGTAGGATGGCATCTCAACTTGAATCTAAAGGATATGAGAATGTTGAATTATTAACAATAGTTGCTCATAAAAGTAAGCAAATTGAAAAGATGGAAGCAAACTTCAACATGCTCTATGAGTTAGTTTCAGTTCTTTCTAAGAGATTTCACTCATTGGTTTCTTTAGAAATTTCACTCATTGGTTTCTCTTCTAAAGATATATATTGGATATGTCATAGTAATAATGAAGGATGAAGAAACAGTTTACCAAGTACATGAGACATATTTAAAATGTAAATACTTTATGTATTTATTTTAAAATCACAAAAAATCTTCTTCCCAGAATAATTTACAATGAGGCATTTGATTTGACCTTTATTTATTTATGCACTTCGTAGTTATTAAGATTTCCCTAATAGTTGAAATATCCAAATCATTGATTATAAGCCTTATACTTATGAAGAATTTAATAAAGTGATTATGAAATTCCTAATTGTCGCACCAAAACCATTTTGGATATTTGGCAGTTTTCATTCAGATCCACAAATATAATTAGTGTTATTGACTATCAAGGTTAAAAAAAATTCAAGGAAGCAATGCTATTGATAAAAATATTAAATTGTATTATTTCCGTATTTCCACTTTGAAATAAATTTCAATTATTTACAAATTAAGTTAAATTCATATTTATTTATGTATAAAGACAAACCTAATATTTGTAACTCCATGATTTAACCATTTATGAATGTGTTGAAAGCATACATCTTGTATGATAGACAATATGATTCTTATGATCACATCCAAGTACCAATTAAATGATGGAGCCAAACTACATCAAAAACTACAATCACTAAATACATATTTTATAAAAATACATTATACATCGAAAACCATAAGATTCATTAAATACTTATTTTATAAAAGTACATAATGAAGTACGAATATTAGTATTTGAATTTCCTAAGTATAGGCATCTCACTTCTCAAGTGACATCTTAGCTCTTGTTAAATTATAAGTTATTGGTATATTTAGTTTGCAAGTGATTAGATATACTCTTGATATTATAGTGATAGTTGGAAGATTTGGTCTTAGGCCTAATCTACATTATTTAAATATGTTATCAATTCACCATGATTAAAAAATAAATAAATATGAAAGTGTACTTCCATATTATATTATTATCAATTTAAGTTTGATTATAGTATTCTACTTTTTTTTTTTTTTTTTTTCTATTTGTTTATTACATAAAACATGAACATGCTAGATATAAAAAGGAAAAATTGAATATCTATAGAATACAATTAAAATGCAATTTAATTTAAGCAAATAATTAAGAGTATCAAAAATTTTCAAAATGAAATATAGTAAATTTGAAAATAAGAGAATTAAAGCAAGATAATTCGAAAAAATGTCAAAAGAACCACAACTACCTTTAAAATGATTGTTTAGAAATAATTATTTTGTACATTTTGCAAACATAAAAACATTTAAATAGAATTGCGGAATAATTCAAGAAATTAAGGATATATCTATTATAAAAGATAAATATCATATATTTAATAAATATTTTGTATCTAGAGGAATTAACAACTCTCTTGTCTCTTACTAGCATGATATGAGGTCAATTACAACCACTACAACCTCTAAGTGTCTATGTATGCTATATGAATAAAAAAGATTTGAATCTCAATCTCCTTGCACATAACACTTCATTTTTCACGGCCTTCTCCAATTAAAATGGCCCAAAAGTTAATTTCAAATATTTAATATTATTAATCAATTAATTTAAATAAAAATCTTCAAACTTAATATATATCAAATAATTACATTTATAATGTTTTTCTACTTTAAATTTTAAATAAATAATAATATAATAATATTCTTCTATCAATATTTAAATATTATTTATTCTATATTACAATTTTTAATTTTCATTAAAATCATTGCATGTATGCAATGATATTTTTGTATGAGGAAATACTAAATTGTTAAATATAATTTAAAATTATAAATATAAAATATAACTTTATTAAAAAATATCTAAATATTTATTATTAACCAGATAAAAGGGCTTATGAAATAAATATATAAGTGACAGCTATATGGTTTTAAAAGTCTAATAATATAGAGAAATTGGCCCTCCAACGTACAACCTGCTCGTGAAGTTATATATGTATATATAAAATTGGTCACGGATGGGATAAGCGTAAAATTGTAAGGAGAGCTTCAGCGTAAATCACATAAGAAAGATTATTGCCAACGCGTTTCGAACCAACCAATGTGGTTCATCATCAGGACAAGTTGAAAGTACAGATCCAGCCCAGCGTGTTAAATAGTATAAGCAGAGACTCCAACGGTTAAAACCCTTTAACGACTACTTTGTCATTCAAGAACCCAGTCAAACTACCTCCAATTAATTTAATATTAAAATACTATTATATTCAGTGCTGGGTTAACCAGGTGAATAATAAATCAAACCAAAGGTTAAAATTCATTAATTTAACTTTATAGGTAAAAATCTATAAAAAAATATATGCCAATGTTTATTTAATTAATTCTTTAAATCTACCCTAAATATATAGGTATATTCTAATGATTTAATTATTATACCTAATTTTCTAAATGCCTTATTTATTATTGTTATCTTAATTGTAATTACTCTTACTTATAATTAATTTATAATTAGTTTTATAGAAGTGGGTTGAATTTAGTCAATTGAAATTAATTTATTTATTAAAATAATAATGCATTATATATAAGTTAATTGTAAAGATTGTATGTGTAAATTAATAATATATAATGCTAAAAAATAATTAATTAATTAATATACTAAATAAGATTACGAAAGAAAAATGTATTAATTTTATAGAAAAAAGGTTAAAATTAGGTTAATTACAAATTAATTTAATATTATATATAAATTAATTATTAATGTTATATGTATAAAAATAATAATATAAATAATTAATAATATCAAAAATAAATATTAACAATTAATATATTTAAATTAAATTTATAAAAAACCTAAATAACCATATTATGTTATGGTTATACTATAAATTAATATAATGTTAAATAAGGGACTAAAAGCTTATGAGGGTATAAGAATAATTTAAGATCAAAATTAATAAATTCTACATAAGAAAGAGATACTGTACTAGAAGAGGATGATCATACGAAGAACAACGCTGCCAACGACTCGCAAGAGCAAAATCACGCCCACTCAAAGAAAGAACCTGGAAGAACAGAGGGGGGAGGAAGAAAACTTAAGACGACAATGCAGGGATCCAATTTCTACTTACCTTCCACCCATCATCCCTGTTGAGATTGATGGGTCTTCGCTCAATTTCAATAGCTTCCCTTAACTTGCGATGATGAAACCGATCCACCCTGGCAATGACTTTGGCCTCTTCTATGCAGACATGATGCTTAGTTTTTTCCACATGCTCTGCTAGAGCTGAGGACTTTATTCGACCATGCCTCAGGTCCGCTGCATGCTCACAAATTCTCTGCTAGATGGAGCGCCCTGTTTCCCCTATATAAGGGGTCCCACATGAGCAAGGAATCAAATAGACACCTTTCATGTCTTTGGGGTCGATCGGATCCTTTACTGACCTCAGGGAGTTACGAATGGTTTTGAGCGGCCTGAAGGTTGAGGGGATATCAAACCTTCTAAGGATCCGAGCAATCCGATCCGTGGTCCCTTGGACATATGGAAGACGGACACCTAGATGGCGCTCCTTAGGCTCTTTTTTACTAAACGCATTTTTGGAGGCTGTAAGGAAAGCCTTCCGACTAAGGTGCCTGCTATATCCGTTTTCCACAAAGACATCAAGGAGGTGGTTTCTCTCCCTATCCAGGTTTTCTTTATCCGAAATCCTGAGGGCACGCGTAGCCAAGGTGTTGAGAACACCCATTTAAATTGATTGATTGACCTAATTTAAATTGATTGACCTAATTTAACCTTTTCTATAAAATTAATACGTATAACCACATCCTAGTATTTTTATTTAGGATTAAGTTAAATATATTAATATATTAATAAATTATTTATTTTTAATATTATTAATTATATATATTATTATTAACTTATATATAATGCATTTTTATTTTTATAAATTAATTTTAATTGACCTAATTTAACCTTTTCTATAAAATTAATTATAAATAATACTAATTACAATTATGACAACAATAACAAAAATAGGGTTTTTAGAAAATTAGGTATAATAATTAAATTATTAAAATATACATAGATTTAATGAATTAATAATTTAAATAAATATTGACATATATTTTTATATATAATGGAGTAATATTTTAACATTAAAGTAGTTAGAGGAAGTTTGACTGGGGTTCTTGAGTGGAAAAGTAGCCGTTAGATTGTTTTAGCCGTTGGAGTCTCTGCTTGGACTATTTAACACCCTGAACTGGATCTGTATCTTCAACTTGTCCTGACGATGAACCACATTGGTTGGTTCGAAACGCGTCGACAAAAGTCTTTCTTATGTGATTTACACTGAAGCTCTCCTTATAACTATGACAAATCACAGAAGTCTCAATTCTACAATTGTTGTAATTTTCGAACAACTATCTTAAAATATCATCTTGTATTTATAGAGGTCCAACACCACTCTTCACATCATTAGTAAGCTTCTAGTCTCTTAAGATGGGTGAAGGGTTCACCCCAAAAGCTAGACATAACAATGACAGTAATGGGGTTCTCGGGTTCTCGAGAAATCCTAATCAACAACAATGCATCTAAGATTTACCATGTTAATGGACAAAGCAAAAAAACACACACTATTATATACCTGGTCAAAGAAAGTCATTGATTTGTACATTCTATTTTTGGACAATTGAGGGTGAGTGATAGAATTTGACTAGCATTCTAGGATGGAAGGTGGGATGGAATTTGACTTGGAAAGTTACCAGCATAAATCCATCTTAACCATGGATCTAACATAAGCGGAGAGAGATCAAATTTTTTCAAGTGCAAACTTATTTTAGAGTGCAAAAAATATATATATAATTTTTTATTGTTTAAATTGTATTTTCTAATGTTATGGAGATTATATAACATGTAAATTTAATTGATTTTTTTGTTATTAATATTTTTAAATCTAAGTCAATATTAATTCGTATTAAAATATTTTGTTCATTATTCATATTCTATATTTTATTCTATATAACATTAAAATATTTTCTTCAATATTTTTTATAATAAATATATATGAAATAAAGTGTTAAAATACTTCTCATTCTTTTACATGAAATTATCTTAATTATATAGACAACTAATCAAATATACAAACATTTTTTTATTATTATAGTCTATATTTATGTTTATATTAAAAAAATATTTTATTTTTATTTTAAGCCAAAAAGAAATATACTTCTAACCTTATCACAGAACTGTATAATAAACCTTTAACTCAACCATGTAATCGTGTGATGGTGATCCCCTTACTCCCAAAAAAAAATCTTCATCAACATTTTAATACAACGAGACAAAAATGGAGTTGTCTATAATGCGACTTTTTGGAGATTCTGGTGACGGAATCCTGCAGAAGAAATTGAGGTTAAATCTTGATTTGTTGCCGTTAAAATGGTTTTTTAACTGCATATTTGGATTCACCGCCCTGAAAAACCCCTGGGACGCTTTGATTGTGCAGAAACGCTATCAAACTTGCAATTCCACTAAATTGCTGCCGGATTTTGACGGAAAAACCTACCACAAAAGCTTTCAAAAAGTCACATTATAGACAACTGCCACAAAAATAGTCAAATTTAACGTTGAAATTCCTACCCTGGTGGGGTATATTATTCCTGATACTGCCAAACGTTTTGCTTCTAACTTTGCACTGTCACCGCACAGCAATGCACGCGGTAATGGCAGAACTCCCCTTTGTGTTGGTCAACTTGTATATCAATCAATAAGTTTCAGTTCTCCGAATCCAGGGATGTCTTGAATCGCTTGAGCTGCTTGAATCTACAGTTTTGGGTTGAAAATTAGACTGCACAATTCGAAAGGAGTCGCAGATTGTATGCAGTTATATTTAGGGTTTGAGGAATTGGGATTCAAAAGGATTCGCAGATTGTTTGCAGTTATATTTAGGGATTGAGGAATTGGGATTGAGATCCAGCAATGGAGAGTGTGAGGATTAAAGCGTATTTATTCGCACTGTCAACTTGGATGGTATGTGGGGGATCCGCACAGTGGAACGGTACCGATCGGAGCGATCCGGAGGATGGAGGACTTCCGGGCATGAGCGCAGGCGTTCCGTTTCAACCGCAAATAGCGGGTGTAATTATCGTTCTAACGACCCTGTGCGTCGTGACGATCATCATCTTGCTTCTCTATTGCAAGCACCGCCGCAGGTTGGCCGGAATCCGCCGGCACAGACGCGGCGGAGGAACTAGAGGTGTTCGGGGCAGTTCTGGCCGCGCCTGGCCGGGTGTTTCGGCCGATGAATTGTCAACAGATGATGAGTCGGGCGTGGAGCGTTCGGTCATAGACGCGCTCCCCGTGTTCAAATTCGGGTTGCTGCAAGGCATGAAAGAGGGATTAGAATGCGCCGTTTGTCTGAGCAGATTCGAAGGTTCGGAGGTCCTGCGATTGCTGCCCAAGTGCCGCCATGCGTTCCATATTAGCTGCGTGGACACGTGGCTCGAATCTAACTCCACGTGTCCGTTGTGTCGCCAGAAGGTCGAGGCGGAGGATGTATCTATGGTCTATAGAAACGAGGATGTGGAAGAAGCCAAGGGACTGGAGGACAGGGGGCCTCAGCTCCTGCAAGCCTTCGTGCAGAGGGAAAATGTCGATAGCGTGGAAAGAGAGTCAGAATCTTTTAGGGTGCCAGCTGGCAGCTTCAGAGAGCCAAGCTGGCGATCTGAAGGCGTTGGGTCAGCTGGGTGTTTTGGCAGTGGGAGAAAGAAAGAGCTGCTGATATCAGAGGCCGACGAGGAGTCGAAGGGGCTGCGATTCTCTCGTCGGTTTGCTCATCGTATAGTCGTGGCCGACGTCATGGGTCAACATCGATGGAGCGACATCAAGCATTCTGATTTACTGTTTCTGAGCTCTCAGATGATCACGACAGACAGCGGGCGCATGGCTTTCGCAGATGTAAAGCCGGGCTCTCAGATGATCACGACAGACAGCGGGAGCATGGCTTTCGCAGATGTAAAGCCGGCAGACGAAATTGAAACGAAGAGCAGATCAACAACTGAAACCGCTGAGATACCCAACGGATATTCAGCTGAAATCAACAGGAAGAGGTCAATGTCCGAGATCATTGGCTTCAACAGAATTAAATCTCAGGGTAGAAACTACAATACGCTGCTTCCCATCACCAGGTTCGGGGAACGGAATGAGCAAAAATGGTTTTCAATCGCCGGGAATACGGTGCAACTGTTGGGAGGCAGCGGCGGTGGCAGTCGAACAGACCAGTTTGTTTATTGAATCTTATATTTAAAATTTGAGTTTTGTTTAACTCAAGTTTCTCCAGCTTTGGTGTTTGGAATTGATTTGTCATGTTTAAATTTTTTTAGGTATCACTTATATAGTCATAGTAATCTTAAAAAGTGTCCTAAAGTATTACCCATACAATTGTAATATAGAAAAATAGAGTAGTCCTAGAAAGTGTCCTGGTGTAGAAAATGTTAATCATACCATTGTAATATAGAAAAATGTAAACAATAGGAAAACAAGTAACATCTGAAATTTTGATATTTAAAATAAATTTACAAGTAATCTCAGAAATTGTAAATTAAAATGTGATTACAACGGATTTCATGCTGGCAGTTGATGAGTAGCTTCAACCTCTTATTGTAACCATTGATTGGTTGGATTAGTAGGGTTATATGGTCTGCCCATAATGTCATTGGCCGTTGATGAGTAGCTTCAGCCTCCTATTGTCACCATTGATTGGTTGGATTCGTTGGCTTCTCTGGTCTGCCCATAATGTCTACAGGGATTCGTTGGCTTCTCTGGTCTGCCAATAATGTCATTTGCAGTCTTACAGGGTTTAAAGACCTGAGCTCGACTTTATTGTCGATTTAAGATCAAAATATTTACACTTTTGTTGGTGCCCTAAATTTTAATTTTTGGAATATTGAATATTTTCAAAATCTATAACCAAAATGGTCATTTGGATTTTATGGGTTTTGGATAAATAGTGAATGGTTATTGAGATGGTTTTGTATTGATTAGTAAAACATAATTATTTTAGGTAATTTTATTTTTTATGATGGTGTTAAAAATAAATAGATTTTGTAAAATTTAGGTTAGATTTATCTTGTTTTTCGAAAGTGATCAAATTATTTTTTATTTTAAAAAAAGTTTGTATATCAATAGATTGGATTCTTATGGAACACTTGGTAATATAATTATGAAAATATGAATCAAACTGGTAAATATTAATTTTAATAATATATAAATAATATATTATTAATTTTACATTGTATTTTTTTTAAATTATGACCAGACTAGTATGGATCTACCAAGGGCCAAAAGAATCAAATCTCTTTTAACTATAAAAGAGATTTCAAGAGATTCAATCCTTCTAGGGTTTGGTAGATTAAGAGTTAAGAATCTAGGTTAATTTATCCTTTTAAAGAGGGGACTTTCCACAGGAATACTATGACTCAATACCATAGGTTCTCAATATATCAATACCATCGGCCCTTTTTATTTTTATCATAGTTACATGAGCACTACTCTCATGCATTGGAGAGTTCCCCGCCCTTGGGAGCTTGCGATCTAATTGAAAACGCTCCAAAATTGTATCGAGCTTCAACAGTGATCTGGATCGTGGGGGCAGGCCCTCAAGATCTAAAAGAATGAAATGGATCTTGGGGCAGGGCGCCCAAGATCTAAAAAATTGAGATGGCAGAAGAAAAAGAAGAAAAAGAGGAGAATGCCCAATAAACAACCACAAAGAATTTTTTTTATTAAAACAGAGAATAACTGTAAAGGCTAGATTGTGGGGACAATCTGTACTTTTATAAAATGCGACTTGTTACTTGTAGTATTTTTCAGTTACAATACAACGGGTCAATTTCATGGGTGAATAAATACCATGGATAGATGTCACAATACAACGGGTCAATTCCATGGATGAATGAATACCATGGGTTGATGTCACAATAAATAGTCAATTCAATGAATGAATGAATACCATGGGTGGATGTCACACTACCATGCGTAAATACCATGGGTGATTGAATACCATGAGTAGATAAATACCATGGGTAGGTGACACTTACAATACCATGGGTAAATTCCATGGATGGATGAATAACATAGGTGGATGAATACCATGGGTTGATGTCATTTTCCATACGGATCAAACTGGTAATTTGGAGCTTTTCGAGAGCTTCACTGCAACCTGCTTTTAACGTTTTGGGAGCTTCACTGCTATGAATAAGTGCAAACTTAGGTGTATTTGACCTTGCTAGTTTGGGTGCTGCTTAAACTGATCGAACTATGCAAAGGGAAGGGTATGCCGATGGGTTTAGATTTGGATATGGGTCTGCAACTAAGAGTTCTAACACTCTATTTATGGAAAGCCCCTTCTATGGGTCTGGCTAATCCTGATCTTTGTCATTTCTCCTCATATAAGCAGATGGGTTTAGATTTGGATATGGGTCTGCAACTAAGAGTTCTAACACTCTATTTATGGAAAGCCCTTTCTATGGGTCTGGCTAATACTGATCTTTGTCATTTCTCCTCATATAAGCAGATGGCTAATCCTGATCTTTGTCATTTCTCCTCATATACGCAGATGGCAGATGGATATAAAAGAATTTAAGAAAATTGTTGGCCACTGGCAAAACCATCATTAAGGGTGGACATGAATGGACAAAAGATGGAATACTAAAGAAAACAAATAATTGAAATTATGAAATATAAATATTATTAAAAAAAAAAAATTTAATTTTCATATTCATTTAAATATAAAATATATATTAACTTGGAAATTTATAATTTTACTATACAAACTCTTTTTAAAATAACATTGGATTTAAACTCTATTGTTTTAATTTTTTTTAATTACTATTACTATATATAATATTGGTGAGGTTACATCAAGGGCTAAGAATTGAACCAATGACTTAACATATAGCGTTGCATGAAATCAACTAATAATCAAGTAATAACAACCTTTTTTCCGGTTTGGGAGTTCTGTTTCTATGCTCGGAAGGAATTTGATTGAGAAATTGTTAATGGATTAATATTTTGATTTTTTTTTACAATGTTTCAAAGTTAAATCTTTTACATGTTTCTTTAAAAGATAGAATTTGATTAAAAGTTTTGGATAGAAATAAATAAATTATTTTATTTTTATTTTTAATATATATTAAATTGCAATATATTATATTATTGACACTTCTTTTCCTATTAATTTGGATAATACTTCTAACAGTACTAGATACTAATTCTTGTGTATCGGAAATACCTGCGTACCGGAAACTTGTACAACACAAATTTTTTTGGCCGTGAATGTATCGTTTAAGATATAAGTCCAATAAGGTTGTGGAATCATTATGTAAATAATTAATGGTACCAATTCACGACCCGTATATTCAAATTGATTCAACTAGTTGGATAAACTCTCTAGTATGGATGTTTATATGTCTGTATTATGGGTTTTGTAATAATATTAATAATTTTATATTTTACAATTTTATATTAATATTTATTTTATATAAGTTTATTTATCTATATCAATTGATATCTATTTATATGGTTTTTTTCCCAGAAAGAAAAAGTATTATTGTATTATATTGAGACAATATAAAAATATCAGAAAATACAAAAAGTGATGCCGAAACAATTATGATATTTATTCATATTGTTATGTTAAAGTAAATTTTAAATTATTCTAAAAATATAAAAGACAAAGTGCAAAGCCATTATTGTTGTCAAATTTTAAGAATATTAAAAAATATATGGTTCCCAGATATTTTTCATTAAAACATATAAAAATAAAACTCTAGAAATTATTAATGCACTTCTAATTTATTGCCTACGCGGTATCAGAAACGATCTTTGCGGTTGCTGGGCCTGCTTTCGCTTTAGTAGTGTATGGCGGATTTTGAGATCTCCATAGTCATAGTCAACTTAATAGCCGTGTTCGTGACGGGTATAGTCATAGTCAACTTAATAGCCGTGTTCGTGACGGGTATTGTTATAGCCGTGTTCGTGACGGGTATTGTTATACGGTATTGTTAGCCGTGTTTGCGGTTGCTGGGCCAAAGTCATTGTCAACTTAATAGCCGTGTTCGTGACGGGTATTGTTATAACGATGGTACCAACCAAAACGGCGATCTACTACCAATACGAGATGGAAAGTGACCGTTCTCCTACCTAAAACTTTGAAGATAGGTATTCTCCGACGGATGGGAATAATTACTGACCGTGTTAGTCTGAGAGAAAAAGAAGTTTAATAAGGAAGTGGGATGGGATTCCCCATCCACGCATTTAAACTTCATTAACAGAAGTAATTTGGGGCCTGTTTTGTTTGTGTTACATGTATACTTTACTAGGTATTATCATGTTAACATTAAGTCTGGATGAAAACGTTCAAGGTGTAAATGTTGGAGTTGTCTATAATGCGGCTTTTCGGAGATTCCGGTGACGGAATCCGGCGGAAGAAATGAGGTTAAATCTTGATTTTTAGCAGTTAAAATGGTTTTTTTACTGCATATTTGGATTCAGCGCCCTGGAAAACCTCTAGGAGCTATTGATTGTGCAGAAACTAGCTATCAAACTTGGGATTCCAATGAATTGCTGCCAGATTTTGACCGGAAAAATCCGCCCGAAAATTTTTCAAAAAGTCGCGTTATAGACTACTGCGTAAATGTTTCCTTTCCATTAAGTCTGTATGAAAACGTTCAAGGTGTAAATGTTTCCTTTCCATTACTGAAATTATAAAGGGAAAGTTAGTGTTAGAAATTGTAATTACCTCAATATTTAGGAGTTGGTTAAAATTAGAGAATTAGTTAATTGAGTGTTGAGCTTTGAGTAAAGTTTAATGATGGATAAAGAGTTAAGTGCAGTTTATATTTTGAGTGTGAGTTAACTGAGTTTGAGTTAAGTGTGTGTATGTCAAATTATTTTAGGCATGTGGCTATTTGAAAAAAGTGAAATACCCTTCATCGAGTTCATTGTAAGAAAAGTTTTTGTGTGATCAATAGAAGAGCAACAGCTCATGTGTTTTGTGTGTGAATTTGTGTTTTGTCTCCTCTGCCTTTCCAACCAAGAGTGAGTTCATTGTTTCATAAACAAGTGGCTTTTAAATTTCAATTTGTTTGAAAGATTGATTGTAAAGGTTGGGTTGTAGTATCTCATATAAAGATTGAACAAATCTAAAAGTAGTCTATAATCTGCAATCTCTCAACATTAGAGACAACTATTCTATTGAAGCAATCTTATAGCTATTTGAAAGTATGGCTATGGTTAGGTCTTTTATGTATAAAAAAAAAAGTTTCATAAATTGCTTCCAATTTTAAGCTAAAATCTCCACCTTGGGCTAAGGTAATCATTGTTAGACCATTGGGGGATAAAGCAATAGTTCATTTTTACTAAAAAATTTAAGGAGAAATTGCGAGGCCATAAAGAGTTGGAGCCCAAAAGGAAACATAGATTTTATAAGGAGGTGATCAACCACAATCTCAAAAATGAAAAATAGTTGGAAGGGAAAAGGAAACAAAGATATTATGAGGTAATCAACCATAATCTCAAAAATAAAAAATATCCAAGAAAGTGAACATAATTTACATAAGAACTAGTTATCAGGATCTTCATAGGTGTGAAACTTGTAGTTGATCAATTCTCAAAACCCATAGGATGAAATAGCTTGTCACCTTTGCAATTTTAAGAAAGTAGAAAATAAAATCACTTTCCCTTCAATAGTTCATCATATATTATCCAATTATCAAAATATTTATCACACAAGTCAATAAAATGACTGCTCTCATTATTTTGTGAGCATAGAAATAAAATGTTAAAAAATTCTCATTGACTTTTTACCTTCCTACCTTGTTAAAGTGAGTGAGCCATACAAATCTTAATTGGAATCTATCATCCACGTCCTCATTTTATATTAAAAACCCAAAAAAAAAAAAAATTATACTTCTTAACATCTATATCATGTTAGGTTGGAAGCATCTCACTATTTTATAAGAATTATTTAAAAAGAATATACCATCATCAATATTTATATAGATTTTCCAATATTTAATAAAAAATGGTTGAATTGACCCATTTTAAGTGTTTCTAATTAGACTAAAAGATATTATTATTTTTAATTGAGTATTATAATAAATTTTATACTATTTTTAATTAGTATTGTAAAAAATTTCAATTAAATAAAATTATAATAGTTTTTTCCATAATATTGAGCCATATTTTAATTTATTTTTTATATATTGTTTACGCATCAATTTAATGGAGATAAATTATTTTAAAATAGTAATTGTTTTTTAAATATTAAAAGACATTTATAATGACATATTTTAAAAACAACAACATTAATTTAAATTTACATTAAGCTATGGGATTAATCCCAAATTAAAACATTTTAATATTAATAAATAATTAATTAAAATATATATATAGTTTTTGTTTAAATATTACAAAAAATTATAATATTTAGTTTTATAAACAGCAGTAACCTAAATCGTTTTTTTCATTGATAATTCAAGTTTTTTAAAACCTTTTAATCACTAAAAACTTTTATATTTTAAAATAAGCATGGATCTCAAATTTCATTAACCAGGTTCAATATAAAACTTAAACTTAATGTAAGCTCTATATCAACAGTAAAGGATAATTCTAATGTTATTCTTAGCTCATCTTGACTCAATATAAATTACTATATTCAATTTTATAAATTCAAATTACCTAATTGAATCAATTCATAATAAACTACATATGTTTAAATTCATCAATATACATTATTCATCATAATATATGAGTATAAAATTATTAATAAATATTGGCACACATTACACATTCACTATTATGAGAAGTTCAGGCTATATTCCAAGGCTATATTTTGGGAGAGTGAATCATTTTATTATTATTATTATTATTATTTTCAGAAAGAAAAAAACAACATTTTTTATTAAAGTGAAATTTGTTTACATAAACTATTAAAATAACTAAATAATATGACACTCAGGTCTATCAAACAGCCCTATAGGGAGCACCAGATATATCCTAGACAACAAGTAGCCAAACATTACAATGCAGGTTAGCAAACCCTAACAAAAATTTAAAAGAATAGAAGGCTCAAGGCCCATGCAAAAAGATATTTACATGAAGTATCTAGAAAAAAAACTTTACTGGAGGGTATAAAAGGGTTGGAATGTAGGTTGATGAAGTTCGTGTATGTGTTGAAGCAATCATCAAGGATGTTGTGTGTTATATATATAAAAGGAGAAAAGTAGATCGCTATGTTAATTTAAATTAGTTGGTGATTGTCTTATTTATTTTATATTGTATGTAGATGACATGTTGCTTATTAGAAAAGATAGGGAAATCATCGAGGATGTGGAAAAACAAATTTCTTCTAAATTTGACAAGAAGAATATTGATGCTAGAAAATTCATTTTGGGCATGAAAATTAAAATAGATCAAACAAAGATGAAAATCTAGTTAAATCAAAGAAAGTATGCCAAGATAATATTGAAGAGGTTTATTGTGTATTAAAGTAAACCAGTGAGGGTCCCTATTCTTTTATTTATAAAGTTATCTATAGATTAATGTCCCAAGACACAAGAAGAGGAAGAGGACATGTCCCATGATCCCTAATACACTATGGGTGGAAGTTTAATGTACAAAATGGTTTGTACAAGAACAATCATTGCACATGAAATGGGAGTATTTAGTAGGTATATGTGAAAACTAGGGAAGGATAACTAGAAAACAATAATGACAGTTTATGAGTATCTACATGGCACTACCAATTATGGATTTTGTTACCAAGGATGACGAGGACTGTGTAGAGTGTTGGACATACATGACTTTGGTTATGTACACTAGGCTAGAGATCTAGATCATAGAAAATATGCAAGTGGCTTTGTGTTTAACCTATTTGGAGCATCAATTAGTTGGATGAGTAAGAGCCAATTTGTAGTGGTATATTCAACTATAAAAGTTGAATAAATTGAAGTGACTCATGAAATCAAGGAAGTAGGTGGTTACATATGTTTTGTTCTGGTATGGGTTTGATACAATAAGCTATAAGGATAAATTGTGACAGCCAAGGTGAAGTTTTGTTGGCAAAGAACATTGCTTATCATTTGAAGACAAAACATATTAATGTTCATTATCACTTTGTGAGGGATATGATTGAAGTCAAGGTGGTGTTTTTGGACACTTTGAATAATATTTCAATAGAATTAACAAAACCTATGACCACTAAGAATTATTATTGTTGTAGAGACAAAATGGGTATCACTACCCTAGATTGTTGACTATGTAATCCTATGACCCCTTATATGCAAAGAAAATAAGAAGTGGGAAAATGTTGGTTATGTGTTATTTTCTGAACCCAATACATGATTTATATGGACAATGTACATAGGGGGGTCATCGGGGGACCGAAAACCCGCACCCCACCACATTCAAGGGTATACAGGGGGGTGGTAGCCCCCCTAAAGAAGGTTTGGGGTAACACCACATAAAAACAAAGTGTATTTTTTGCATCTATTTTTGGTATTTTTTTTCCAAATGATTTTCTCTTTTTAGTGGTTTTCAGGTGCATGGTTATTTTCCCATGGATTTTTGTATTTGACCAAAGGAGCTACATGTGTATTCTAATCTAGGGTTAGTGGATTTAGGGTTTATGAATGTTACAGTGTATCCATATTGCAATGTAAAATTGTAAAGATAATACATATTCAAATAAATCTTCTTGGTTTCTCGATTTGGGTTTCTAGGATAAAATCTCTATCTTAATTTGTGTTTGACATTGAATTTTTTCTTCTTTTTTTTAATGATGAATATATTTGCAAAAATTATTTTCGTTTTTTTTACTATTTATAAGAGAAAATCAATCTATAGAAGAGTCAGTAAGAGACAAGGCGTGATGCATCCCTAGAGGAGTTTACTAAGAAATAAAAAAACTAACTTGAAGAGTTGTTACATTCACATATGGATGTGTTCTGAGAACCTAAAGGGGTACCACTCAAGAGGGAAGTCAAGCATGAGATCCAATTATTTCCAAACTCCCCATTGCGAAACATTGGGTTGTGTAAGCAGACTGTTATAAAAGCATGTGAAGTGGAGAAACAATTGTAGTGGCTACTAGAATAGGGTTTCATTCGATTGATCACATCACCATGTGGGTCATCCATAATCATTGTGACAAAGAAGGATGGGACTTGGAAGATGTGTATCGATTACAAGGTGTCAAACAAAATCACTCTTAAGAACATGTACCCCTACCTAGAATATATGATTTGTTAAATCAGTTGCAACAAGCGAAATAATTCACCAAGATAGACTCAAAGTTTGTATATCACTAGGTTCAAGTCAAAGAAGAATATACCTAGAATATCACCTTCAAAACAATATATGATTTGTGTGATTAGTTATTCATGCCATTTGGCCTATGCAATGCACCATCTAAATTTATGAATTTAATGAATGATATACTATGCCATTTTATAAATTCATTTGTTATTATATATTTGCATGATATAATTGTATATAGTTCTACTTGGGAGGAGCACATCTCACATTTTGCGCAGGTGTTGGAGACATTAAAGAAGTAAGGGCTGCTAGAAAATCTCAAGAAGTATGAGTTTGCATAATAGTCTTTCGTGTATCTAGGGTATGTGATAGGTTGGGGAGAGTTGAAAATAGATCCTATCAATATGGAGGCCATCATGAAATGTGTAGTGCCTACAAATGTTTCTAAGGTTAGAAGTTTTGTTAGGGTGGCACCGTACTTGGGGAAATTTATAGCTTCATTTTCAGCAGTAGTACCACCACTCCACACCATAATAGCAAGTCACAAGAGTTTACAATGGGGAAAGAATCAAGGGAAATCTAGGTCAACCATGGTCAATCAAAGTCACCATAATAAAACTTTGAAAACCATGGTCAACCCATGTTCAACATGGCCAATAATGGTTAATATGGTCAAACATGGTCAACCTAGGACACCATTGTAAAATATGTTTAACCAAAGTCATTTATTATCAATATATACAACCATAATATATTATAGAAAACCATGGTCAACAATGGTCAAATTAGTCAAACCACATTCACCCACGGTAAACTTGGTTAATCCATGTTCACCTATGGTTGTTTGATAGTCAATGCTCTTCAACTTCGGCATAATATAATATAATCACCTATTTGTTGAAATATTTAACTAGCTTCAGTATTCATATTGACATGTGTAATCATTATCTTATGAATTTAATGTAATGAGAAAGTTTTTATTATTATTATTGATCTTGAGAGATGGGTTTCATGCTCAAGAAAAAATTTATTTTTAGGTCAAGCTCCCATTCTGAGCTCTTATGATTGGTCATTGAATCATAAAGTTAGTCGAGTCATTGTCATATATTGAAGACCCATTTGGAAATGTTACATATAGTAAGAAAGCTATTTGAGTCAAATAGAGTAACGAAATCCTCCAAGATCAAGTCAAAAATGTATGAAACAAGTCAATCCTCATAACATGTCAAGTCATCCTAGAAGCTGGGACACTTCAGCCTATTTTGAAGGGACTAGAAGTCTATATATAGAGCCATAGATGACCACATTTGAATTTAATATCGCACATAAGAAACTCATCCAAGAATACAAAATATAATGAAGAAAGGAGAGCATAAAGAGAAGAAGAAGAAGAAGCATTGTTTCAGGATTGTTTTTGGGTAAATACTCTCACACGTGCAGGTTGAGGTTAGGGCATCCACCATAGAAGATACATTAGATTACAGTAGAGTCTAAAAGAAGAATTGTGGTATCCATATAGTCCAAAGTGAATACCAAAACCTTGAAGAGAAAAGATATTGTCAGGCGAAGGAGGAAAAGCGATAAAATTACCCTTTTTCACTTCACACATGCGAAGACTACAGGATGTTTTAGGAGACCGAGAAATTTAGACAGAAAAGTAGTCTTTTATCACAAGGAAAAGGTCAACGAATAAGGAGAAGTTGATTGTGTTGACTTATTGATAAAAGGGAAAATTTTGTCTTGATCTTGGAGGAGTTTGGTCAAGGTTATAAGTCTTGGAATTCATCAATTGAAGATTATGTAAGAAGAAGAATTCGATGGGTTTTCCTCTCATGCTTGGAGCGGGTTTGGCCCTATATGGTAGTCTACATATTGTGTCCTTTGTATCATTTTTATTTAATGTTTATTAGTTGTTTAATGAAGAAAAACACATAATAATAATAAAGTCAAAGAAGAACCTAATTAAGAAAGTAAAAATTCTTCACAAGAAGTTATCTTTGGTAAATAAATCATCTCATATCTCTGCCTTAAATTTCTCATCATGGTATTAGAGTTAAGGTGACAATTCAAGGAAGGGAATCTTAACAAAGGACACTCAAGCATTCAATAAACAAATTTCTAGGAGGGAATCAAGGGCATCAAAGCATCAAGAAGATCCTTTCATCTCCAAGTCATTTTGAAGGAAGTATCAATACCCTAGCTTGCTCAAGGAAAGAGTCTACACTTGAAGCAGTTTTAAAACCTCGCTTAAATCTTCATCTCAAGAAAGAATACTTCAATGGATCCTACCTCTACAAACATTCAAAAAGGCCTAAAAGTAAAGAATCTTGAAGTATATTCATCCAAAGGAAGCTAGAAGAAAGTAGTTGTTATCATCATCAAAGATTCAAGGTGATGTCCCTCTCCTTGGGTCAAGGATCATTTTGAAGGAAGACATCTTCTTCAAAAACAAATATTCTATAACCACATAATTAAAGATCACGAAGGAAGAAAATTAAAGATATTTTCATCAAAGACTATCTTCTCAAGTAAGTAATTTTATGTCTACATCTTAATCAGTCAAAATGTCTTTTTGCAAGGAGAGAAACAAGTTGGTTGGGTTAGTTAACTTTCTAGCATGGAAGAAGAGGACTGATTTGATCCTCATAGAAAATGAAGTTGTGGAATATGTTAAGGGATTAATAACTAAACCTCCAAAGGAAGAAGCTCAAGCACTTGAAAAGTACATGGAAGGGGAAGTAAGGGCTCAAAGGATTCTCATTAAGTCCATAAAGGATCCCCCCATAGTATCAAAGTTGGAACCGACTAAAGAAATATAGGACAAGCTAGTGGAACTATTCTCCATGAGTCATCTTGGAGAAGTAATATCACTAAGACAAGAACTCTACAAAATTAAGATATCTAAGGAAGAAGGAATAACCTCATATTTTGTGAGGGAGTCAGAAATAAGAGACCAAATCCAAGAGTTGTGAAAAATAATGTTTGATAGGGAAATGACTACCATACTACTTAATGCACTACTAGAGGAATGGGGTAACTTCACATCAAGCATATATGGGAAGAAGGAATCTATTCTGTTCAATGAATTATGGTCATTATGTAAAATCGAGGAAGCTAGTCCAAAGGAAAAAATCACTAGGATTAATTGATTAAGAAAAATAATTTTCTACCATTACTAAAAGAAAAGGGAAGTCTAGGAAGGCTAGTGCTTAGAAAAAGAAGAAGAATATGACCAGGGTTCATTGTTATTGTTGTCATGAGTATGAACACTATAAGTGATATTGTCCAAAATCTAAGAAGGGAAACAACAAAAGAGGAAGAGAAGAAGCCCATATCACTGAAGAAGTGCAAGAAGATGAAAATAAGAAATCCAAAAAGAAAGAAGTAAGTGATCTCTATTATGATTGAGATTATCTTCTTCACCTAGTTCTTTTCAAAAAAAAAAAAATCAGTTCTTGTATATCTATCATAGTACGAATATTTAGAGGCATCATAGGATGCATCATGTTAGGAGATGGCATCATAAGAAGCATATAATATGAAGCAAGAGCTCAGGATATCATAAGAAGCTTGCAAAAGAGTTGATGTAGAAGTCTATGCCAATCACCTATAGTGAAAATGATCTCTCACTAACCTCATTAGCAGCATAAGTAGTACTTATTGATAGAATAAAGTTATCCACTATAAATCTCGTCATACATCATTCAAAGAGGAGCATTTGCAGGATGAGGATGATCAATATCCTCTATTGAATCTTGAAAGGAAGATTCACCTATTGAAAGAAGCTAGTGTCTCACTGGAAATTCCACCTTGTGAGGGATTCATGGGATAATGGTATGATGACAAAGAAATGAAGCAGGTTAATATGATTTAAGAACCTTCAATTAAATAATTTTTCAAAGGAATATGACCAAAAGAAAGAGATGAGCTATGTATTATTGTATTTAATAAAATTGAGTCATGTCATATAGTTGCAGTTAGTTTGGATAAATGCTCTACCTCATGAACATGATCATGGAAATGAATCTCCTCTTGTGAAAAGATGCTTAAAGGCATGGATCACATAATAAAATCAACATAGTAAGTCCTCATATGGAATATGAGGTGGCTGATAAAATAAAGGAAATATGGATGGAATTTCCTAGCGAGTAAAATGTGAGGGAAGAAAGGAGATATCATGAAAAATGCAACTATGGTCACGTAGAAAAGGAAATCAACATCTTCTAACCAGAAGGATTGACCATGAAATCTTCATGGAAAAGGTATGCAGACTCTAATGTAGTATGGAAAAGAAAAATACCCTTGAAATTTTATATCTTTTTAGAGATGTGTCAATATGTAATGAAGATGTTGGTGATGCAAATGCGCATATGTTATGATGAAAGGACATCACAAAGGTAATGTTAATTTTATGTTCATTTTTTATTTTTAAACAATATCTTGATGGGCTGATGAAGGGTTACCTAAAGGAAGAGTTGTGGATGTCATCGACAACTGGTATTCATGTGGTAGGACTAAAGATCGTAAAACCTGACGAAAAGAAGGTAGCAAGGTATGAAGAAAGGTGAGATATAGACTAGTGGATCACTTTCTAATGAATGAAAGGATAACATGACTGACATGATTCATAGTGATGGATGGTCTATGCCCTTCAAAGAGGTCAAAAAGATGAGGACTCTATAACAAAGAATATTAAATTCCTGACATCAAAAGAAGGAGCCTAATAGACAGTTGGTTGTTCCATGATCTCCACTGAAAGAGCTACTGGAAGCAAGTCCCTAGTTAGAGGGAGCTTGGTCAAGTCCCCGGTTATGAGGGAACTTGGGCACATTCCTTCATAGGAATGGATACTATATCCTCCCTAGTTAAGAGGGAGAGACATACACATCATTCTTGTCTTCACTTTGGAAGAAAGAATGGAGGATTGGGTAAGAATCTAATATTCGATACTCTTTGAGGATGTGGTAGGGCATCCTAGATAAGAGTGTTCATAGAGGACCAATATTCTTTGAGGAATGAGAATCCAAGATAAGAATAGTCTCGGTGGAACATACTTTGAGATAAACCAAATGGGGTATATTTTGAAATAGGCAATGATGGCGTTTATTAATCATTGGTCTCACCAGCATTATGCTTTGATCTTGTGGAGAGATAGAGTTGGTATTCAAGGCCTTGCTATGTGACAATGTTAGATGGTATGATGTTAGACAAATGGGTTACCAATCTAACTCTCCTTCTGAGAACTTTTCAGATTGAGAATGTCCAAGTACCTTATATGGATTATGAATACCTCCCTAGTTAAGAGAGAGTGTTCAAATATGTAACTAGGATTGGTATTCATAATTACATGTGTAATCATGATTTTATCGATTGAATCTAATGAGCAAAATAAATTTATTCTTATTTATCTTGAGGCATGGGTTTCATGCTAAAGGAAAATTTTGTTTTTAGGTCAAGCTCCCATTGTGAGCTCTTAGGATTGGTCATTGAGTCATAAAGTAAATTAAGTCATTGTCATATATTGAAGACCCATTTGGGCATGTTACATATTGTACGAAATTTATTTGAGTCAAATAGAATCAAGAAACTCTCCGAGATTAAGTCAAAAATGCATGCAACAAGCGAGTCCTCCTAACGTGTCAAGTCGGCCTAGAAGATGAGAGATGTCAGTCTATTTTGAAAGGACTAGAAGGCTATATATAGAATTATATTCGACCATATTTGAAGATGAGATCAAACATAAGAAACTCATCCAAGATTATAGAAGATAGTGAAGAAAGGAGAGCATAAAGTGAAGAAGAGGAAGCATCATTTCAGGACTGTTTTTGGGTAAATACTCTCACACATGTGGGTTAAAGTTACGACATCCACCACAAAGGACACATTAGATTATAGTCACGTCTAAAAGCAGAATTGTCGTATCCATATATACCAAAGTGAAGACCGCAGTCTTGAAGAGAAAAGAGGTTGTCAAGTGAAGGAGGAAAAGGGATAAAATTAATCTGTTTCACTTCACACATGTGAAGACTACAGGATGTTTCAGGGGGCTAAGAAATTCAAACAGAGAATCATTCTTCTATTGCAAGGTCGAGGTCAAAGAAGAGGAGAAGCTGACTGTGTTGACTTATTGAGAAAACGGTGAAAGTTGACTTGATCTTGGAGGAGTTGGTCAAGGGTCTAGGTCTTGGAATTTATCAATTGAGGATTCCATAAGAAGAAGAATTTGGTGGGCTTTCCTCTCTTGCTTGGAGAGGTTTTGGCCCTGGATGATAGCCTAGATATTGTGTCCTTTGTCTCATCGTTGTTTAATTTTTGGTAGTTAAGAACACATAATAATAATCAATTGAAAGAAGAACCTAATTAAGAAAGTAAAAAGTCTTCACAAGCAGTTATCTTTGCTAGAGAAATCATCTCATCTCTTTGCCCTAGATTTCTAAACACTATTATTATTAATGATTAATATTAATAGTTGAACATAGTCAAATATAATCAAATAATGTTTAATAGTTGACCATGATTAGGCTTGGTCAACCCTATGTTTAACATATTTAACAATAGTTAAAGTTGTCCATTCATAGTTGTCCTCAGTCAACTTACTCAACCATATTCAATTATAGCGAACCATGGTTTACCAAAGAAAAGCATTGTCAACCTTAGTGAGCTAAGGTTATCCTTGGTCTATCACAATCAAGATTTAAAAATGTTTAATAGTAAAAA
Source organism: Pinus taeda (assembly GCA_000404065.3). Classification (NCBI taxonomy): domain Eukaryota; kingdom Viridiplantae; phylum Streptophyta; class Pinopsida; order Pinales; family Pinaceae; genus Pinus; species Pinus taeda. The sequence continues at coordinate 67,102 of APFE030214875.1, forward strand.
TATTAGTATTAATAAAGTTGACTAATTAAAATAATAATAATAAAAATAATAAAAATATTAACATTGTGACATTGGAATGTTGTAAAAATCTAACTAATGTTGCAAGTTGACAATCATTATTGCAATATTATATTACATTGTAATTTATCCAAGTTACTTCACAATGCAACATTGCAAAATTACTAACCACATTTGATAATGTGGTTGACTATGTTCGATTATGTTTAAATATGTTTGACTGTCAACACTCTTCAACTTTGGTCAAACATAATCACCTATTAATATTACTGATTAATATTAATAATGGAACCTATTGTGGCGATAGAATGGTACATAGATCTATTCAATGTCTCAATCTGACAAACGTTATCACAATCTTAGATTACCTTGCAATTTTTCTAACGTCCCAATGCGACATTACAAAATTAGTTAACCACATTTACTAATGTTGTTGAGTATGTTTGACAGTCAACACTCTTCAACTTTAGTCAATTATAACCACCTTTTAATATTATTGATTATTATTAATAATCAAACATACTCAACCACATTAGTCAAACATAGTCAACCATAATAATTAATCAATGTATTTATGGTCAACCATGGTAAACAATGCCTAGCTATGGCCAACCATGGTTAACCATAAGCAACCATGGTCAACCATGGCCAACCAAGATTAATGATGGCCAACGAAGGTCATCCAATATCAGCAAGGCTAGAATGTTCAACCAAGGCTGACCATGGTTGACCATGATTAACCATGGTCACCCACGCTGAACCATGGTCAACCCAAGTCAACAAAGATCAAGCATGGTCAACCATGATCAATCTTGGTCAACCATGATCAATCTTGGTCAACCATAATGGTTATCCATGATCAACCATAATTGTCAATAAGATCTATATGGTTAGAATGGTTGAGCATGGTCAACTGAGACCAACTGAGATGCATGGTCTCAATGCATCTATTCTCATATGTTTATTGTAGTTAAGTATCAAAGACTAAATGAAAACATTTTGTGTGGTTATTTTCTAGGTTGTTGCAATTTTGACTTGGTGAAAAGTAATACTTTGACTCAATTTAGACAATGTGGCAAAAATTAATTGGCTTTCTGGCCTAATTGTCGATTGTGTATCATTTCAGTTGGAATAACAAGACTTTGAACCTTGTCAATAAAACTTGAATGTTCTAAAATTTCCTTAAATTTAATGAGTTCATCTCATTTTCAAGGATGTCACTCTACATCTCATCTCACTTCCCAAATGTAGTATCCAAAGTGGTGAGAAATTGATTTGGAATGGTGCATTCTTTGACATGAAATAGTAATTCTATAGAAATTGAAATGCATAGGAGATAGAAGGCCTTGTCCAAGTAGTTGAAATATTTGAATTTTTCAACACTATAATTTGGTTTAGTATGAGTTGTCATGGCTATCTAATGTTAGGCTCTAGTTCTTAGCTGAAGCAAAATCTTTGGCCTCCATTTAAAATAGTTATATGGGATCAAAATTGGGGAAGGTGGACACTCCATTCATTCCAATAGCTCCAATATGTAGTACCTGCAGAAATATTAATTGTACTCCTTCCTAGTTCACTTGGGCTTTGTTACCATGTGAAATTGTAGTTGAGCCTATAAAGAATGGATGTAGCTAGAAAACACCGAAAAAACTTGCAAGTAAGAAAAAAGAATGAAAATCAGGAGAAAAGAATGAATTAATTCTATTCATACACAAATAATAACAAAATACAATTTACAAATAAGCAAAAAAATGAAAATGAAGAGAAAAGAGTGAATTAATTATATTCATACACAAATAATAACAAAATACAATTTACATTCACTCTACTTTACATTTTCCAACCAATGTGTCATTATTGTGAATCTAGAGAAATATAGAAAGATATAAATACGCATTTAAGAACTTTGACACATAATCCTAATTTATTGACCCTAAAATCATCAGTTAATTTCCTTGTCTCATAGAAATGGAAATACGTAAATCCCATGCATTCAATTATAAAATACATTGTTTGTGATAGTGGCAAAGTTGCCCTATGTGACTCCACTCCACTAATTTAATTAAACTACAACTAAATGCATGTAGTATCTATGATTAATCTTTGACAATTAATATGTATACAACCACTATGGTGTCTTTTTCATCCTTGAAGAACTCTTAAAGTCGATGATATATTCACTAACTGAACCAATGAATAATTTTTCTGTGTTTATAAATGAACCCAATTTACAAACAAAAGAGGAGATGCAGAAATCATTTTCATACTTGCGAGTGGGCGAGGCCAGGTGAATCAGAGATGGCAGATCTGTGGGTTGGTAGTCAGTGCAATCCATTTATAATACAACAAAATAAAATAAACTAGCATTTGCGCCAAACATTGCAAAGAAAACGTCGTAAGGCAATAGATAACATATAACACTATGTAAGGCAATCGATAGCATATAACACTAATTAACGCTTCTTTGCCGCACCACCTCCGCGCTGGCACCCGATTCAAGAAAAAAACGAAGTTGGATAAATAAGCTTAGAGTGTATTGTCTGAAGATCCAAGGCCCAAATTATTTGTTGAAGCCTGAATTTTATATTACCATGTATTGACTGAAAATCTAGAAATATATGGTAGTATTTTTTTCCTTGAGCTTTACTGTGTTATCAAAAATCCCTATTTCTTTTCAACTTGTATGGATGTCTGGGACTTGGCATGGTTTTTTGGCTGGATGTTTACATATCAGCTGTGTGAAGGCAAAACACTCTTCTGCTTTATATTTGTTGTAACTTGTTTTATGGTGCATCTATAGGCTGCAATAGTCAGTGCACAAAAAATCTGGAAGCAAGCCAATTATTTACACAACAGAAACTTGAACAACACTGACGATGCCATAATACCACTACACAACATATGCCCAAGAGCCAGTAAGACATGTTTCCTTTCTAATTTATGGAAAACTATACTTTAAGAACTATTGAAATTGTAGAAAACTTTGGAACGTTAAGAAGGCACTCAACAGTTAAATAAGCCACCTTTGATGCAATACATGAGCTTCCAGTGTTGGTTGGCAATTTGACTTCTATTAATCCTCTAGACAAAACACCTTCGATGCTATTTATGAGCTTCCAGTGGTGGTTGGCAGTTTGACTTCTATATTATCATTCTCCAACAAATGTGAACCAGTGATTCAAACCTTGATTCCAAGTTGACCCATTTCAATTCCCAAATAAAAATGTATTACAAATCCTGGCAGCCCAAATTAACTTAGGCATTGTTTACGAAGATACCATGCGGTGATTGTGAATCCAACCTCCACTTCAATGACTTATACCTTTGTGAGGTCCCAACATGAATCCTAGACTGTTTCTCTTTTTCCAAGGTAATGGTTATCAGAGTCTAGTGACTATCAGTAATACAAAGTGTTGGAGTTGATATTATTCCCTTGAGAGGTCCCGGCATGAATCCTGGACCATTTATCTTCCTCCATGGTAATGATTATCAGACATGTGGATTGTCAACCGAACAGTAAAGTTTACAAATCGCAATTGTTGACAGAATGTAATCCAATTCAAAATGTGATGCAAGCCCTGGAAGTGTTTTACAAAACCATAATTCTATACAGGGTATGATCTCTATAACTAAATCCTGATCACAGCATAAATTCTGAGCTCAGTTAAGATCAGTGAAGAATCTATCAATATCTTAACTGGAAATAGATTTTGTTTTTGGTTGTGAGGATTGCTCGTGAACCAGTGAGACTCCTGTATCATTTTGCATACCATAAAAACCCTGCTTACATTGATTCTGCTGTCAGAGGACAACATCTCATGCGTGACAGATCATTCTCAAGAATCGTACTGGTACTGCAGCTAGCAGGAAGGGTTGGTCTACGAAGGCATGAAGTGCAGTGGATAATCCCTGTATATAAAATGACCCTATATATGAGCCTTCTCTGTTTACACTACAGACAAATTTACTTTGACATAGAGGCCTAAGGAATCAGGATCTACAAAACTGAATTGTGTTAACATTGCACAAAGGTTTAAAGACCTTTTTCCTTCAAAAATAAGATTAAGGAACAATCCCTAACTCTATTAACATTGTACACAGGTTTGAAAATCATTTTAATTAAGTGCAATTTAATTATTTTTTGTTTTGGTTTTTTTTATTTGGGGTTATAATTTTCGGTAATATTATGATTTTGTGTTATTTAAAATATTTTTTGAATAGATAAATAGATTAGTGCTATGAAAATTCCTTCTACTCAGACATCTGGATTATGCAGATTTAGATTATGTAGATTTTACAACTCAAACTTGTGATTCTAACTCTTTCTTATTAAATTTCAACAAATTAAACAAAAAAATATAACAAAAAAACACCAAAACATAAAAGATTTGACTGGATTAAACTAACCCTTACCAATTGGAATATTATAAAAGCACTACAAAATTATGCTTTCAATGTTTAAATCAATGAAAACTACAGCTACTCCCGACCCACAAGATTAAACATTTCTATGGAACAAAGATATCAGAAATTGTAATAGTAAATGGTTTAATCAAACAGTCAGAAATATGGCAATGAATCAAAATTAATGAAAACTACAGCTACTCCCGAGCCACAAGATTAAAGATTTCTATGAAACAAAGATATCATAAATTGCAATATTAAATGGTTTAATCAAATAGTCAGAAATATGGCAATGAATCAAAAAAATATGTCCAAGCAAATATCAGTGGGAAAAAACCACCCAAGGTTATACATCAAATCCTTCAAGAAAATCATTCAATCCGTAACATATGCAATAGCAAATTCATCCAACAATCTACACAGGAGAATGGCACTGTGAAAACATATGCCCACTATAGCACACAAACTATCTATAACTTGATACCATCAATCACAAAATCCATGAAGAGATGGCATATCTGCAACTGAAAATTAAAACAGCAGAGAAAAAATCTTTTAGTTCTTTTCATGTCCCTAAATGCCCCTTATACAGGTGAAGGCCTAATCTCTGAAAGCCTAAGGTGAAATCCTAATCTTTGAAAACAACCTTAATATTAGATTTCAGCCAAAGATACAATTCTGATATATACCATACAATGACAAGAAGCACCTTTCACCAATGCAAATAATCCAGAATTAAATAATATTGCATTTCTAATTTATGAGCTGATATGCCAACCAGTCTTCAACCAGCAACTAATATACCATGCAATACTCTGAAATAACACCATTCAATTATCACCTATTGATCGATTTGTTGAAAATAATACTGATAGGGGGGTGAATCAGTATTATCTAGTCCTTTTACCAAATCTTCCTTATTTATACTTTGAATTATTTTTGCATATCAGTACCATAAAATAATGAGCATGAACAAGAAAAACAGACAGTCACATCAAAGAACACCAGATATAAGGTGGAAACCCAATGTGGGTGAAAAACCACCTGCTGCAATATGTCTCTATCTTCTTCCAAATTAGAAACTCCTTTTACAATGGTCTTGTACTGGTGCAGTCCTTTACCAGTACGTAGGCTGCAACCTGCAGAGAGCTACAACTCTCTCTTGTTTTCCAGTCTTTCCTGGAAGGAAGCTACAACCCCCTACTTCTTTTCTTACAAGGACCACTTTTCATAAATTTTCAAACTGGATCCATATACATCAAATGATCATCAAGTACATATAAATTATAGTCAGCTGCAGTAACCAGATCAAAATAACAAAACTGAACCTAGAACACCTTATCAATAGAAAAAATTCAGTCAACAGAAGATCTTAAGTCAGATACGCAGTTTTCCTTTCACTGGCCTGCGTCGCTACGCACTTCACCCTCTGCTTCTCTGCGTATACCCACAGAGCTCCTTTTGTTGCACTGCGTGACCACGCACTGCTTCTTCTACTGTGCTGCGTACAGTACACACCCAAATGCACTATCGCGCCGCGTACTGCCACAGTAGGCACGCACCCAAAAACACTGTCGCGCTGCGTACCTTTTCTTTGCGTACGCACCTGAAACACTGCTGCTCTGCGCACCCACGCAGTTTGCCTGTTCCTTCTCTGCGTACTCACGCAGTCACCCTTCTTCTGCTCTGCGTACCCACGCAGCTCGCCTTCTTCTGCTCTGCGTAACTACACAGAGGCACCATTAAACACCTGCGTACATCAGATTAGGGCTGAATTTGCAGATCACCAGTGTGCTACAGTTAGACGGATATCGAGATCTGATCAAGCGCTCGAGAGATCACCCTTCACAGATTCGCTTTCCACTTCACTCTCATATAGATCAAGCTTTTTGAACCAATAACCCAAATATTTCAGATCTTAAGATATTCAACACAAAAGCATGCTCAAGCCAAATGATCTCCTTTGCTTTATATAGGCAAGCTCTTCCTCAAATCATGGATCATGGGGCTCAATAATAATAATAAAATAAAACAATACCACGGGCCAAAACCATGATAACACAATATCGTCAGCTAAATACCAAGGGTTAAACATAAGGAACCCCACGTGTGCGCGTTTTACTCCCTTGAAGTGTGTGCACTGGGGGTACGCACTCATGAATGGGTAACCTGTGTGTCTGGACGCGGTCCCTGCACAGCGTACCTACGGGTACGCATCTTCTGAACTGTTCTCCTGCATACTTCTTAATTTTCATCATATTGAGAGCCTTCATGGGTGTTGCCATCAAGTACAACATTTGTAACATATAACCTCACCATAAACATAATGCCAACAAACTTTTAGTTCTTTTCATGTCCCTAAATGCCCCTTATACAGGTGAAGGCCTAATCTCTGAAAGCCTAAGGTGAAAGCCTAATCTTTGAAAACAACCTTAATATTAGATTTCAGCCAAAGATACAATTCTGATATATACCATACAATGACAAGAAGCACCTTTCACCAATGCAAATAACCCAGAACTAAACAATATTGCATTTCTAATTTATGAGCTGATATGCCAACCAGTCTTCAACCAGCAACTAATATACCATGCAATACTCTGAAATAACACCATTCACTTATCACCTATTGACCGATTATATGATTCAGATGCTTCAGTCATAGGGCCCATTGTCCTGGGATCATCCATCTTTTTAGGGGGAGATAACTATGTCAACACTTTTTCTTTCACTTCATTTTTTCTTATACTTTCTTTTGTAGTACTTATCATTAGTATCATTTGGTTCGTTTTTCTTGTCATTATTCCAGAATTTGTCCCATTTTATTTTTCTTAGATGTGGCATTTTGTTAAATTCTTCTAATCTTTTGTTCCATTTTGGGAAACTGTTGATATTTTCTGCTTGCTGCTCTTCCATTTTCCTCAAAGACTTTGTTGTTCTTCTAGCTTCCTCCAAGATTTTGCATATTTTTACCAAAAAATTGCTTCAGGTGGTTCCATCTTTAATTACCATCCAAGCTGGCATGATTTATGCTTTGTTATCACTGAAATGTTATAAGAAGATTTTTAGGGCCCAAGATTTTGCATATTTTTGCCAAAAAATTGCTTCTGGTGGTTCCATCTTTAATTACAATCCAAGATGGCACAATTTCTGCTTTGTTATCACATAAATGTTATAGGGAAACACTGTAATGTTATGGGAAGATTTTTGCCCTAAATTTTAGTAGATCACTAAGGTTTTTTAATTTTTTTACATTTCATATATATATATATATTTCTAAAACTTCATTTCTGTTCAAATAATAAGATAGAAATTCTAGCATAAAGGTTGTGTGGTCTTTCAATAATTATAAAGTGTGCTTTTGAACTTAAATATGATCGACATCTGCATTTCAGAATTTTTGTAGTCTGTTTTGGAAAGTCGGCAAATCCAAAATTATCATGAAAGTATGGCAACTCTGTAACGCCTAACATTAATGAAATTCTAATTGAATTATGAATTGCCTGCAGGAACAGGCGGGCATACGTTGGGCTTCTCTCACTGCTCTTCTTTTGAGAGCAGACTTCATAACTTCAACGCTACATTTAAGGTCGATCTAACCATGGAGCCGCCGTTCACACAGAGCGCATGCACGGTGTGCCCTCAGCCTAACAACAATCGCAGCGCGGGTTCTTTTCTGGATTCCACGGCCACCCAGTTTGACAACGCATACTTCAAACACTTGGTAGAAGGAAAGGGAGTGTTTGGCTCAGACCAGGCATTGTTTCTGGAAAACACAACAAAGATGATTGTGAAGAGATTCACAAGGGATGAGAATGCCTTCTTCAAAGCATTTTAAACCTCAATGCTGAAGTTGGCCAGTGTTGGAGTTTTGACCAGCGGGGGAGAAGTGCGATTGAATTGCAGAAAAGTGAATTCTTGAACAAGATTCATATGGGATCATAAGCTCCTCATATTCACTTTCATTTTATATGATGCTAGAGGCTCATGATTTTTATAAGAGGATCCTCTGTTTGAAGAAACAGAAACTTACACATCAATGCAATAAATACATTTTTCCTTGCTGAATTTACTCGACACGCAAAATGAACGTGGTTTAGTTTGCTTCCACACCTTCACTGGGTTCTTGCCTTTTGGCTTGTGGCCTCACTAAGACCTTTGAATCTCAGACATGAATCTTCATCGTGTTGTGTATGTGTATCGAATAAACTATAACATTTTAACAAGAAATTAAATTTACAGTTTAGTCTAGTTTCATAGTGGTATGCTTTATTTTCCGAATAGGAATGATAAGCTCAGGCGGCACAGGCACACAGGCCATCATGTACTTGAAAATCAACGCCTGGCGTTCCAGTTCCTGCCACTGCACTGGAGTGAAGGGAGGACATACTATTGTTCTGACAGCATGCATTCCTAGCCCCTTTTCCATTCTGCCTGTGTCTCTTCCCCTTGCCATTGATCTAACGCTTGAAATTTGTTTAATCCTCTAACATCTAATCGTATGGTGCACAAAATGACAAGTAGGCAATGAGGGGAGTTGATTTCATAGAGAAATGCCTTACGGCTTAAAAATAAAAAGTGTTTTAGACAATTTAGTAAAATAAAAAGTATAATAGAGTGGTCTAATGGTTAAGAATTCAAATCTAACCGAATAGAGTGGAGACACCTTAATAAATAGTAAAAAAGTAGAATAGAACATGTACACTTTTATTATAGAGCAAAGTTAAATAACTGCAAACACCCAAGCTACTGAACATGAAAGATTCCTCTCCTAAAACCTACACAAAGCCGACTCCTGAAACATAAAAGATCCCTCTCCTCATATACATATGAAACCTCGTTGAGGTAAATGGCTACTAATCGCTTGAACATGCAAAATTTTATCAACCAAACCAGGCGAAATTGATAGAGTATAAGACAAGATTTAATAATAATATATGTCATTGTCAGTAATTAATTGAACATATCCACCAGAAGCTAATCAATCTGGCATACAAGGAAATGGTAAAGGAAGCCAGCCGACTCTTAAGCATGGATGGAGAAGAAGCAAAGGCAATATTAAAATAGCATAGCAGAATATATAAAAATTGCAGCAATGCTGAGATATGCAGATAAAATTTTGATATTTAAATGTGCCTATACTGCTTTAACAGTGCTTTACCGTCACCACGTTCATGGTCCTGAATTGATTTGAAGCTCGGACTTGATAAGCCTGTATAGGGTGTCTTTCATAGCTTCTCTGTCAGCGGCATCCAAATGGAGAGCCTGTTAATCAATCACCAAGAACATAATTCATGATTTCTACCTGAATTCATGCGCCAATCTAATCACAATGAATTCGTTGTTATACGCACCTTGAGGGGGAGAGAGTGGAAGACCACTGCGTCGTCTGTGGAAACAAAGGCATCCATCACCTTCATTTTCTGGCCCTCCACGAGCAGTATGATTGAAGGCAAAAGGTTGTTCTTCTACGCACACTTTATGGTAATGAACAGATCTTTGCTTGCATGGCTCTTCAACGATATCTCTGGCAAGATTGCAAAGTCAGAAGAGCCAGTCATGGATAAGATGGTATCGGTTTGATGGGTTTGAGAACTCCCGCCCGTGTCTACACCGCCTGCGAGTTTCTTGCTGCGAGTGAGGAAACGCTGCTGGAGATAGTGTATGTACTTTATGGTCTCTGCTACAATGCTGATCTTGTCACTCTGCAAATTACCATAACACCATTGCCTACTGTTAGGACGCTGATCTTAAAGAGCAAAGAGTAATTAACACAGCCTACTTTCTTTAATGATGCACATCATATAGTTTAAGGGGTATTTCAATTGGTAATTTAAGTAATGCGATTCTTAAAAATTTGAGAAATTTAATATTCAAATCCCCGACTTAATTTACAGAGAAATTGAGAAATTTAATATTCAAATGCCGACCTAATTTACAAAGAAAAAAGCAAATGAAAGACCCAAAAATTTACTAATACTTACATCCGAGAAATTTACTAGTACTAATTAAGTTTCAGGCAGGCTGCTGGTTCCTCTGGATGCCAAAAATACAAAACAAACAGTACCTTAACGCTTTGAGCGGGTAGCAAAGAACACATTTTGGTGAGCAATTGATTCATCCCCCTGCGTCGTTTCCTTTCTGAAAGAATATGAATCTCCCGTTCCGATACTGAAGGAGGACATACTGCTGTTCTGACCGCATGCATTCCCATTCCGCCCCTGTCTCTTCCTCTTGTCATTGATCTAACGCTTGAAATTTGTTTAATCATCTAACATATAATCGTATGGTGCAAAAAATGACACGTAGGCAATGAGGGGAGTTGATTTCAGAGGGAAACGCCTTACGGCGTAAAAAAATTGATATTGTTTGATTTTGGACGCCATCTATATTTTTAAAGAGGAAAATTTTGTTTTCTTCGTATTCAATTTTGTTTTCTTCGCATTCAATGGCAATCAAGTGGATATAATAATAAGCAGTTGCACAAGTGGATGGAAAACTATTATGATGTTGTTTTGTAGAGCGTCATTTGAATGGACATGAATGGTTTCTTTATTCCAGTTGACTACACACAACGCGCAAATGTGTCCACTTTCACACGGCTGCTAAGATAGAGTGTTTGCATATTGTCATTTTTTTTTATTTGTACGAGCGTCTGCTATTTCGTTATTTTGTTTGTAAAAAAAAAAAAATTATTTCAAAAATAGATGGGGATAGTTGATTTTTTTATTTTTAATGTTTATCGATGGTTATAATGTATTAAAGAGTTTGTTAGTTTGTATTGATTTTGAATAAATTTAAAAAATTAGATTAGTATTATTGTGTTTTCTGATTATTAATTTTTTAGAAGCACTTTGGTTACTAATTTTTTTTAGAGATTTGAGATTATTCTAATTCTAATAAATTACTCGTTATTATTTATAATAATCATTAATAAAAATAAAAATAAAAAATAAAAATAAAAATAAAAAATTCTTAAGTTAAAGTTGACCTATAACTTTTTTTATATATGATTAATCAAGTAGCATGTGCATTAGTAGGGTATTCTTAGCGTTGCAATAGGTTGTTTGGTTATATTTATGAAGCTTTCCACTATATCAACCACATTAATACTTTTAATGTGGTTCTACTAGTTTATTTGTACTAGTTTATTTGTATGTCTTTTTAGGATTCACTGATGAGTAAGTCACACAATATTTTATTTTATTTCATCTATTTGTATGTGGTTTTAAGATTCAATGATTGGTAGGTTCACACAATATTTGTACCAAGTAGATCATCAACTGAAATAAACACTTGTTATTGGCTCAATCACTTATTGTCATTCTTATTTTCGTTATATATTTTAAAAATATTTTAGTATTTGTTAATTGTAGAATTTAAAAATATATTGGTATTTGATGCATAGAAGCTAAGTAAAACAATTGGGTTGGTTCATATTTGTTTAAAATAATTTTAGAATTCATAATGAAACCAACAAAGATCTATCTTAAATATGGATCTAACATGAACAGAGAAGAATCCAATTTTTTCAATTGCAAATTTTTTTATGAGCCTATATTATCTAAATGATTTGTATAGTTTTTTTTTTTGGTCGATATGAGTAAAATTTCAACTTTGATGATGGATAGACAAACTTATACATCAGTAAAATGAATCTTTCAATGCAATAAGTTCATATTATACTATTTTAAAAAAATTATATTTATTTTAACATATTAATATATTTTCTCAAAATATATTTTTAAAATTTATAAAAATTTAAAATATAAATTTAATTAATTTTTTTATATAAAAATGTTTGGTGTCTTTTATTTCATGTCAGTAATGCATTCTCCATTATCAAAATTGATTTTTAGAAAGAAAAAATTATATAAGCAAAAGCATTCGAAATGAGAGAGAGCCTAGGTGTACCTATTTCAATTCACGGTGTTAAGTGTGAAACCAAATTCACGGAGGATTCTAGATCAAACCTTTCTAGATCTCAAGGATTTTAGATCTTTATACACCGCCATTAGTTTCTAGAATCACATGCAGGATTCCACATCCTCCTACACCGCAAGTGGTTTCTAGGTCATTCTAGATCTCCATCTGAATCACATAGAGGATTCTAGATCCTTCTTTTGCCTCTATAAATTTGTAATTTCTCTGGCCAAGGAAAGTAAGAAAAGACCCGAGCCTGTTATGTAAGGAAAAGTGATTTCTGTTCCCCAGTGATTGTTTTATCTATTCCGTTGTTTCTAATTGAGTAATCTTGTTGTTTCTCCATTTGTCTATCTCTGTGAATTATTCTCTGTTATTACCGTCTAAGTCTCTGAGTATAAATCCATTGTGTGTTATGTATGCTCTGAACTAACAATTGGTATCAGAGCCTTGTTCGAATATCCACCATGCAAGCCTCTTAGTGCCATCGCCTTGCTCTGGCACCATTCGTTAAAATGTTGGTTGTTAACCCTGGTGCTGTTGAAGGATCTGTCCAGGAAATAGCTGAGGAACGCTGGAACTAAAAGACAGTTTCTACAAGAAAAACAAGGTCGTTGACCTATGTTGAAACATGTTTCTGGAGTTTGAGAAGTGGAGATCCGTGGAGATTGGAGTTGAAACGTGGTGTTCATAAGTTTTTTTTACATCAAGATTGCACGTATACCTCAAGTTTTTTTCTCAAACCAACATATGTATGTGTGAATTGTGAAAAGGTTAAAACATTATATATTTTTTTATATTTATTATGAAACATATATAATTATATGTTGGAATTTTGAAAAGTATATTTTAAAAAAGGAGCGGAATTTTGAAAAGGTTATTTTAAAATGAGGAAGGTCATTATTACTAAATTTTAAAGAGTAATAATTAAAGTTTTATTTTTAAGTGGAGTTTTTGTGTTTTAGGGTGTGAATTTGATTGAAAATGGAGACAACACTTACAGATGTGGAGAATGTTATGAAACCAGCTCAAAAAAAGATAGAAAAGATATATCAACGCCTTAGAATTCAGCCTCTTCGAGGGGGCAACCTCCTTTACATTACATAAATGAACAATTCTTGGATGATTCAAATGACAAAACCTCCTTTCTATATATAGGAGTCTAAGGAGTCACAATATAACCCAGCCGACCTAACAATAATAATATAAGCCACAAAAATAACAATAGAGGGATTCTATGGGGCACAGTAATAAAAATATGGGGGAAATAGGGGCACAACAATATTAAAGAGGTACAACTACAATAGTAATGGGGTAATCACTAGTATTGTAGGGACCCAACATGCCCCTCTCCTTCAAAAAAGTGTGGAATCTTCAACAGATAAGTTCTTCCACTTGATAAGATACTCTGAAATTGATCGATTTCGTAGCTGTCGAGTTCTTGCTTCTGTGACTGCTTCTGGTTCCAATATATTTTTTCCTTCCTCGTCAAGTTCTGGCAATATTGTTTGAACTGGGAGCTTACTGCCTATAACCTTCTTTAAACATGAAACATGGAAAACTGGGTGCAATCAAGAACCTGCAGGAAGCTCCAATTTGTATGCCATAGTACCAATCTTTTGCAACACCTTGTACGGACCATAATACTTTGGTGATAATTTATTATCCTTCTTAGCTTGCTTGAGGGACATTTTCTTATATGGTTGTAGCCGTAAGAATACCCAATCACCTACATCAAAACTACTTTCACTGCGATGTTGATATGCCTGTTGTTTCATTCTATTCTGTGCCAACACGAGGTTATCCTTTAAGAGTTGGAGGAATTGTTGTTGATGTTCGATGTGATGTCCACTGCTTGAACCTTAAATTTTCTCTTAAATATGATGTGATGGATGGTGGATGATACCCATAAAGTGCCATAAATGGGGTCATTTTTGTTGCTGGTATGAAGGAAGGGTTATACCACCATTCAGCAGAGGCAACCATTTGACCCATTGTGTATGTTTATCAGATACAAAGCAACAAAGATATCCTTCCAAACATTTTTTTACTATCTCAGTTTTCCCATCAGATTGAGGATGATAAGATGAGCTATGAGCTAACTGAGTACCAAGATAAGCAAATAATTATTTCCAAAAATTTCTAGTGAAAATGGGATCTCTGTCACCTACAATAATCTGTGGGTTTCCATGTAGCTTTTGAATTGTTTCCATAAATGCACTAGAAACTGTAATGGCTTTAAATGGATGTGATAATGCACAAAAGTGTGCATACTTGGTAAGTCTATCAACTACCACCATGATGACACTCTTTCCCTTAGACTTGGGTAAACCTGTGATAAAATCCATTGAAACTCCTCCCAACATTGGCTTGGAATGGATTAAGGTTGTAATAGACCCGGTGTCTTAATTGTTTCAACTTTATTTTGTTGGCAAAACAAACATTCTGCCACAAACTTT
>APFE030214881.1:0-18907 GCA_000404065.3 Pinus taeda
GCCTTGTCATTCCCTAGATAGCCACGGTAATTGTGGGTTTATTTTCATTGTTTTGTTTTGGTTGGTTCTCATGTTCCTTAGCTTGGGTTGAGTTACTAGTCCTGAAAGCCCTAGTTCGACAAACACTCTAGAAGCCTTGTAACAACTTGGGTTGTGTTACTAGTCCTAGAATCCTTGGTTGGACAAACGCTCTGGAAGACATTGCTGGGTTGAGTTACTAGTCCTAGAATCCTTGGTTGGATAAATGCTTTGGAAGCCCTATATAAGTTTTGGGTTGAGTTAGTAGTCCTAGAAGCCTTGGTTGGAAAAATGCTTAGGAAGCCCTGGAAGGCCTAGATGGAGACCGATCTAATGATGGTTTGGTGATGTCCAACTATGAGATGGAATCACTTTTTGATGGGTTTAGGCGGATGGCCTCTGGAAGCCCTGGATGAGTTTTGGTTTATGTGTTCTATGAGATCCCACATTCATGCTTGGAATTTGGCATGGGGGTGAATGGATGAAGAGATATTTGGCTCAACCATTCTATGGTTGGGTGGAACGTGGAAGTCCCATCCCAGGTTTGGATTTTGCATCATTAATGAATGGTTATTTCTCCTAGTATTTCTATGAGTATTATGATAAATTATATGTGAAGTATATGGCTACGATTTCATTGATATTGTTGTCCCTATTATGTTGATTATGTATATGTTTTATGATAGACGCTATGTATGGCTCTCATCATGTTTTCACTTGTAAATGAATGAAAAATGTATCTATGACCTACTAGATGGAATGAAAATTAAAGTGATAAGGAAACAATGCTTCATGGCGAATCTCAAATAAGTATGAGACCCCTATGCTCAAATATGTTATTTACACTTGTAGGTTGTGTATTTACTAACCGTTTGACAAAATGTCTGTTATGGTTAGGCTTGGTTAGGTCAAGCCCTTGATCAAGTTTTGTGTTATAGGATTTTCCATGGTGTCATTTATTGTCTTGTAAAGTCTCATCAAGTTCTAAGCATTGGTTTAGAGACTAGCCTTGAAAAAGTGGCTTAAATCTCGCAGTCTCTGGCACAGAACTGGCTGAAAAAGGTTGTAGTCTCTCCCTTGCAGGAATTTTGGGGGTGAATTTAGGGTTCCAGTCGCATGCATGCCTTTTCATGGGCGTGAATATGGGTTTAATTCATTGAAATGTTAGGTTAACTCAGGGATTCGGCACCTGGAGTGGTGGATTAGCTCCCAGGGGTCCTGAAGCACCTGAAAGAGGTCTGTAAGGTCTTGTTTTGTAGACTCCATTTCCTTAAGGTTACCTAGGAGGTTGAGTCTTACTATAGTGGCCTCTCGTCACATGTTTACCCTAGCTGGCCAATTGCTTGGGTACATGTGGGAGGAGGGTGCTACAGAGTGGTATCAGAGTGTGGTTGACTCTCCTTGGGTTGTGTGTTGATCATGCTTTCATGTTAGTTGTATATGTGTCCCTTATGCATGTAGTCCATTTTCTTGTTTCATTTTCATGGTTTTGATCATGGTTGTAGTGATGTTGCCATATGAAGGTTGAAGATGTTGTCATGGAGTATGTATTTATGTGTGCATGGTTGATTATGAATTGATATGCATGTCAGTGTTCACATGTTATCAAGTGCACGTGATGTGGTTTTTGTTGTCATGCATGAGGTCATGGTTTGTGTAGTGCATATGGTCACACATTGATGACTCGACTCCAGCTAGAATGATGTGTATATGGTTTTGTAATCATGTGTTATATGTCTATATGAAGTTATTATGCATGTATGGTCTTGGTTATAGTTATGCATGTATAATAGGTCAAACATGCCTTGTGAAGTCATGGTATGAAATTTAGGTCACCATGGTGCTATTGGTTGTTATGATGATAATGTGTTGGCTGAGATAGAGCAAGAGATGCAAACCATCATAATGAGGTTGTAGCATTAGACTTTGGAATAAGAGCAAATCGCCATACATATTTGCATGTTGGACATGCATGTAAGTAAGTTAATTATTGTTATATGCATTAGGTTTATTTACATGTCTTTTGATGTTATGGTTACATACATGATAGATGATAGTTGGTTAGTATAGTCATATGCACATGTGTCAGATAGTCAAGAATGATAGTAACTTGTGGTTGTATGAATTTTTATTTTTGTTTATGTTAGATAAATTGATGATTAGGTCATATGTTGTTGATCAACATGTTATATATTAACTGATTGTTGTTATATGTTAGTTAACTTGACGATTGGCATTTTAACATCAATATCTTGATGTTATATGTATCATGCTAAATTGGATTGGACTATGCAGATGGTTATGGTTATGATATTCAGGTATGAGCCAACATATTTGTGATGACTTTGCGTGTGGTTGTTATGCATGAATGATAAATGCTTATGATTTTATGATGTGAACATGTTAGTTAGTTAGTGCTATGGATATCATGATCTTATTTATGTTTGAGTTGACATGTTGTAAAGTTATATCTTGCTAACTATATTGATTATACAAACAACACAGCCTCCCCTAAGGTACACTAAGGTATGAGTTTGATTATGTAGTAGACTTAGTGCTTCATTCTTAATTATGTCATTTATTTGATGTTGAGTGTTTGGTGTCTATCATTTCATATAATTGATTTATTTAACATGGTATGTTTGCGAGTTGTTTGAATGTTTGATTAATTGTATAATATGAGTATGGGTTCTAATGATATTGTTTTAATATGATGATTCTACTAACACATATGTGTTGAGACAGTTGATATGCACTTGAATGTAGTTGACAGTTGTAGCATTATGTCTAATGAGTATGAGTTGAATATGGATTATGACATGATTGCTAGTCTTGATAAAGGTTGATTTCAAATTGATAAATATGATTGTCTTGATATTTGAAACATGTGGCTGACATGTGTGAGCAGTTGCAGACAACATGTTGGGTATTAGCATGACAAGGTAATAGTTGATGTGTTTATATAACTAACAGTTGGGTGATGTGATAGTATGTAGTAAGCCGCGATTGCAACAAAGTGAAAAGGTAAAAGAAAGGAATTGGGCAAGAATTCATTTGGCTATGTTTGGAAACCCTAATTCCAAACAACTGAGTGCTTTGCATACTAGAATTCTTCTTAACCTTGATTTTGTCTAAAATTATGTAGATATGTGCTAGATTCATGAACATGTACTTGACAGGTATATTAGCTAGTCTCTAGCTACAAGCGGATTTGTCAAGGGAATTGGAGTCCCTTGAGAAATGACGTGGATGTGTTCAATTGCAAACAACATGTTTGGAACAACAAGGTAAGGTAACTAGTATGTCATTATGTTTATTTATGCACTGAAAGTTATGTGTTTATGGAAATATGATGCAGGGGATTGCATAAAGGAAACTGCCATGAAACTGTAAAGAAGGCTCAAGTTGAGATTTCCTTGGGATCCATGGGGATTGCGTCATGGTGTTTGTTATTAGTCTTGTTCTTTTGGTCTTTTGTGATTGTTACACTTGAATGGCGATTTTGATTGTGCCTGGTGCATAACTAGGCCACTTTGTTTGTGGTGTCGTATTGTTGTTGGTTTTCCATGTTTTTCTTCTTGTTTTCTTCTCGGTCTTTCCTTTATTGTTTTGAGTATCTTGGGAATTAGTTGGCGAAGGAGGAAATTTAATGGAACTCAGGGAGAGATGTGTGGTACCCAACAGGTAATGTAAGACTCAAATGAAGATTTGTGCATGAGTAAGAGCAGTGGAAGGTAAGACTATGATAGTTGGTTGGATTGATTAGGTCCATTGTGGTAAATGGATGATGACAGGACAATCATGAGAAAGGTAACCAAGAAGGGTAAAGTCAATGGATTTGAGGTGTCAGATGCCTTGGCTAAGTTGGGAACTGTGGTTCTCAATGTTGTGCATGTTGTGCACAAATAAGGAAGTTCTCTTAACCTAGATAGTATGACATCTGGTAATTATGTTATGATCATGATTATGCTAATGTTTATATATGTTTACATGTATGTATGTATGTTTGTCATTGTTTGAAATGATCATGATTGTTTTATGCTAACGTTTATGTATATGTATGTATGTATCCATGTATCTATGTCACTGTATGATAGGGTTGTCAAGGATCATTCGTGTGGAGGAATGATTTCTTATGCAAATGTATGGCATGAAGAGATTCATGGTTCATGAGGAATCAAGTGGGAAGAGTAACCTAACACATCTACGAGGTCAATATCATGTGGTTATGAATTGATATTATGTGATTATATTATGTCTATGTTATGGACAGGTTATACTAAGGGATGCATCAACATAATGAAAGTTGTGTGGTCCATGGCATGCTAGGATAAGCATGTATGGTGAACAGACACTAGAAGCAAGGTTACCTAGTACAGACAATGTGGTTTGGATGTGTGGTACTATTTTTGTGCGTATGTTGTATATGTTATACATGTTGCATCTATGATGTTGTGCGTATGCGGTGTTGTGCATATATAGTGTGTGTACATGTTGTTTATGCAATGCTATGTACAGGGTGGTATAGATAGTGTTGTGTGAATGTTTCATATGCAATGTTGGGTATAGATGGTGCTATGTACATGATGGATATGTGGTGTTGTGTGCATGTTGGATATGCAGTGTTGTGTATGGTGCTATGTATATGTTGTATATGTAGTGTTATGTACATATGGCATTGTGTGCATGTTGTACATACGACGCTATGTACATAAGGTGTTGTGTGCATGATTGTACAGGTGGTGTTGTGTACATGTCATGCATGTGGCATTGTGTACATGTGATGTCGTGTACATGTCGTTCATGTGGTACTGTGTACATATGGTATTGCGTACACATTGTACATGTGGTATGATGTACATGTGGCATTGTGTACACATTGTGCACCTAGTTCTGTGTACATGTGATGTTGAGCACATGTTGTGTAGGTGGTGCTTTGTAGAAGTGGTACTATGTATGTGTTGTACATGTGATATTGGTGTACATGTGATATTGTGTGTGTGTCGTACATGTTTTGTTGTGTGCATGCAGTACTATGTATGTTTATTGTGTAGTTGTGGTATTATGACATGTGTACTCGTTGTGTTGCACTCTGTGTAGTACATGTATTTTGTTGTGTTGTACGCCAGGTGTAGGTACATGTATTGTGTGGCAATTTACATCAAGTATAGATGTATGAGTTGTGTTGTATATCCGTTGTATGTGTATGCATTTTTGTGGTGTCACAAGTTGAGTGTGGATATATCTCTTGTGATGTAAATTGTGTACATATACCTGTTGTGTTGTGTCGTACACCAGATGTAGGAGTATGTATTGTGTCATGTTGTACATTGGGTGTAGGTGAATGAGTTGTACGTCAAGTGTAGGTGCATGTATTGCATGGTGTTGTATGTCGTGTGTGGTCGTATGTGTGTAATGCACTCTATGTGTATGTGCACATGGTTGAGGAGAAGGCCATGGGTGTTTGTCTTTTATGACAACTGATCTAGCTTGTGTACGGAATAAGGACAAAGGTAGAAGCTAAGAATTTCTTAAAAGATAAGTATCAATATTTTATTTTAGCTTTATTATGCATGTGATTTATGATTCTAGTCTATGATGATTACATGTGATCTATAATTCTGGTTTATGATGGTTAAGTGTGATTTATGATTTTGATCTATGATGGTTGTGTTTCAAGTTAACCTGATGTGATATGTTATACATGCTGATTTGGTCAAAGTTGCTAGTTTGACTTTTTGTGATAGGAAGCAAACATAATTGCAAATGTACCTTATTGATGAGCTACCAATGAGGTATGATTTGAAGTTATTTCAATTTATTTTGAATCTAATGGAAATTATGTGCTTGGTACAAGAATGCATGAACATGCCTAGTTGGGTGGTTGAAATCAACTACAAGAATTAACAGTGTCAACAAAAGGAATTGGAAAATGTAGCAGTGTGTTGGTAAAGAACTTCAGGAGAAGGGCCATTGTCGAACACTAGTACCCAATAGTGTCCATTGATTTCCATGAAAATTCTATGACCGATATGATGGTTTTAAGGTAGGGATATGCCTTGGTTTTTGTATATTCCGATGCGAGGAAGCCTTGCCAAGGGATGGATTTCTCGAAATGCAGGTGCTAACGAAACTTGGGAGGTGAGTGACTACACGAAAAGGGTGACTGAATTTCCTGAGGGACTGTGTAGCAGAGAAGGGGATGTCGTAGATATGTTTGTTTTGGTCATTAGCATTGCCAGATGGAATCGGATGCACATTGGGATTGCGCCTTAGAACAATGAGTCGATAATTGTTCACTAAGAGGACAAGTGGCACTAGATTGTAGTGCTAGACATCGGATGTAGATTTGACTTTGTAGTGGATTCTAGACTTTCCAGGAAGGATTTTAATCCTAGTATTACTTTGAGGGTGGAGGTGTGAGCCTCTCGATTCCCTTGTTGCGAATGCAGGCATCATATCCTTTTCTTTGCCGGTTGAGAAAATGTACATATGTGTATATGTGTGTATTATTGTAAATACTGTATCAAGCTGGCTTATAAAGCTCCACATACAATATGGTTATTTGTTGGTTGAAGAAAATGTGTATGTGTATATGTGGTTAGTGTAAATACTGTAATGAGCTATGTTATAAAGCTCCAGTAAACGATATGTTTTTCATGTTTTAGCAGGTGGTCATTGTAAATACTACAACGAGTTGTGTTATAAATCTCCATGGGCAATATGTTTTTTTTTTTAGCAGTCTTGTTGGTTATAGGTGTCATTGAACACTGAGGACAGTTTTCCCCCAAGGGGGAGGGTTCTGTAACAACCTGGTTAAAAATCCATGAAAATATATAAGGCCACGGTGATGGGAAACGTATTCCAAGCAAAATGGTGGGCGAAACATTCTAATGGGTGTTGATTCGACTTATTGTGGCTAATGAAATTGGCAAACGCAATGGCTAAGGCTTTAGAAAGGCATGAGGCATTTATTGGAATTTTATTTATGAAATGATAGGAAACTAGGAGAAAAGGAAGGTGAAAGGTCATAGGTTGCATGTGAGGAGGAAAATGAAGGAAAATAATGCAAAATAAAGAAAATATAGGCCTCATTAATAGAAAGGCTTCTGAGGATAAGTGGGCAAGACTTAGTCAGTTCAGGGTTGGAGCTGTCTCATTATTCTCTCCCTCTCATACTCTTGGAGGCTTAGAGTTTTCTTGGAGCACTCTTGAAGCATGGGGCATACTTGGAGTTTTGGAGCAAGAAGGCAAAGGAAGAGTTGGAAAGCGCAAGAGGTCATTGAGGTCAGCAACTACGAGTTTTGCTTATAGGTACCGAGTTGCATGTATGTCTTCCTCACTAGTTTCGGCATGCATGTCACATGCATGTGGTTTCTTGGTTATGATTTGGCAATGGCATGGAGGATGGCCAAGATTGATAGTGGATTTCCTAGCCTTACCATTTTTTGGATAGCCATGGTGATTGTGGGTTTATTTTCATTGTTTTTTTTTGGTTGGTTCTCATGTTCCTTAGCTTGGGTTGAGTTACTAGTCCTAGAAGCCCTGGTTGGACAAACGCTCTAGAAGCCCTGTAACAGCTTGGGTTGAGTTACTAGTCCTGGAAGCCTTGGTTGGATAAATGTTCTGGAAGCCCTTGGTGGGATGAGTTACTAGTCCTAGAAACCCTAGCTGGACAAACCCTCTAGAAGCCTTGTATAAGATGTGGGTTGAGTTACTAGTCTTGGAATACTTGGTTGGACAAACATTCTAGAAGCCCGAGAAGGCATGGATGGAGACCGATCTGATGATGGTTTGGTGATGTCTGACTGTGTAGTGGAATTGTTGTTTGATGGGTTGAGGTGGATGGCCTATGTAAGCCCTTGATGGGTTTTGGTTGATGTGTTCTATGAGATCCCACATTAATGCTTGGAATATGGCACATGGGTGAATGGCGGAAGTGAGATTTGGCTTAGTCATTCTACGATCGGGTGGAACGTGGAAGTCCCATCTCGGGTTTGGATTTTGCATCATTAATGAAAGTTTATTTATCCTGGCATTTCTATGAGTATTGTGATGGATTATATGTGAAGTATATGGTTGTGATTTTATTGATATTTTTGTCCCTATTATGCTAGTTATGTATATGTTTTATGAAAACAACTATATATGGCTCTCATTATATTTTTACTTATAAATGAATGAACAATATATCTATGATCTAATGTATGTGATTATAGTTAAAGTGATAAGAATATAATGCTTCATGGTGAATCTCAGATAAGCATGAGACCCCTATGCTCAGATATGTTATTTAGACCTGTAGGTTGCATATTTACTAAATGTTTTACAAACTTTATGTCATGGTTAGGATTGGTTAGGTCAAGCCCTTGATCAAGTTTTGTTTTAGAGGCTTTTCCTCTGTCTCATTTATTGTCTTGGAAAGTATCATCAAGTTATAGGCATTGTTTGGAGACTACTCCTGAAAAAGTGGTTTAAATCTCGCAGTCTCTGGCACAGAATTGGCTAAAAAATATTGTTGTCTCTCCCTTGCAGGCATTGTGGGAGCAACTATAGGGTTCTAGTCATCATGGGAGCGAATATGGGTTTAATTCATTGAAATGCTAGGTTAACTCAGGGGTTGGGCACATGGAGTGGTGGATTAGCTCCTGGGGGTCCTGAAGCACTTGAGGGAGGTCTATAAGGTCTTTTTTTGTAGAATCCATTTCCTTAAGGTTACCTAGGAGGTTGAGACTTACCATATTGGCCTCTCGTCACATGTTTACACTGGTTGGTTGGTTTCTTGGGTAGATGTGGGAGGAGGGTGTTACATAAAAAAAAAAAGTTAATCACAACCCACAAGGCATGACATTGAAATTATTGATCATTTAAGTATTAAATTGAGGGAGGAATTGAAGCTATCGAAATAAATAAAGAGATATGAAATAAGAAAAAAGGAGAGGACTCAAATCCATCTAGAAGTCATAAAGTCAATGAATACTCCTCAAATACCAAATCATAGCAACGAAACTTGGATTCTACATCAACAAATCCAATCCATGAAGTTTTAAGTTAGTCTCAAGAAGCAAGCAAAGGAAATAATCAAATATTCTTTATATCCGTGTTTAATATAATATGTAACTTCCAAAAAAAAAAAAAAACCTATTCTATCTCTTTGGGTAGATGAAATGGAGGAAAAATGTAAAATAGAACAACTAAATACCCAAAAGAAGCATAAAAATGCCTTATGCATATTTACAATTAGACAAGGGAATCATTAGAAAGTTAGGCTTATCCTTAAAAAATAATTCTTAGGGTTTTGGAGAATAGAACCGTAGGATTTGAAGGGAGAATCCAACCTAGATATAAACTCGGACCTATGAAATATGCTCCTCACAAAAAAATAGAAGGGGTAGAAGGGGGTCTGGCATTGGAGCATATTCTTTTATCCATAGTTGGTAGGAATTTTTATTTATCATTGACTAAAAAGAAAGCAAGAATGCAAGTGAAATAAGGGATGCATATATCTACAAAGAGCAGCCCTTGGAGCAAGGAGTGCCTTGGGTAGGGTTTTTCTATAAGAATCATATCCCTAAATGTAAGAGGTACAGGGGGTGCCAATATAAAAATTGGCCTTAAAATATTTTTTTCCAAGTACAAAACCAACGTTAATCTAATCCAAGAGATAATGTATAAAGGGATTAAAGAAATTGCCTCATTATCTTCATGTTCATCTATATGTCCACCTTCACAAGTTATACCTACCTAAGTAATTATATTTTACTGTTTTTGGAGCTATAGAATGAATTCATTTTCTAACTTCTTCTAAATATTTATTTCATAAAACACATTATCTAAAAATACATCCAATGAAATAACAAATAATTAAAGTTGAGAAAAATGGAAGAAAATGATGTTATCAATTATGTGTATTCTTTCATTTTCTTCTTGAAAGATAATAGACTAAAAAAACCCATGGGAGAATTCAAGACGAGGGAGTAAAGTCCAAATGATTTTCCCTCTCTGAGAGATAGAAAATAAACATATTGCATATGAGAAAATTGTGTAATTCCTATGAGAAACTTGTGTAAGTACTATGAAAGGCCACTCTATATGTCCCATCCCTTTCCATAGTTAGACACAAGCAAAGGATAAACTAATTAAACTAGAAAGTAAGAGGGATACTATAATACCAATGGATTAAGGTAGTAGGAAGTGGAAGAGCGGAGACTTTCATGGATGAAAAATGAGTTCTCAATAGGCTTGAATTCTTAGGGAATCAAAAGGTTGTGATTTGAGGATATGAATGTCTTATCAATCTGCCAAACTTTCAAATAAGTTGATAGGAAAGAATGCTTTAGCATGAATGTAGGCTAGGTGGTATGTCACAACACTAGATACATAAAAACATTGTGAGGGGTTATTTTTTTTATTCTTCAGTGGTAGAAAACAAGAAAATGTTGCTAAATCTTTCTAATAAAGAACTAAAGATTGCAATACTAATAAATCAAGCTAGACATGGAGTAAAAGGAGTAGATATACTAATAGGTTAAAATTGTGTTCTTATCAGGGTTCAATCCTTAGAGAACTAAAATAATATGAATTGAGGATATGAGTGTCTTATCCATCCTACCAAAATCAAATAATTTAATAGGTATGAATTTGTAATTCTTTAGCATGAATCTAGACTGTGTGTATACCATAACATTTGGTACTTAAGAACAACTTGAATGGTGATTGTTTCCCTTTTTAGTGTAGTCATTATCATGAATATTTAATATAAGAAATTAGTTATCAAAATGATATATGCTTTCCTAATTGCAACCATAATTCCTTACACTAAGTTTTACATAATACATTATTATCAATTTTAATTGAAACTTCACAACAAAATGGCACCAGAATTGTGTGCAAATATAACAAGAATTTCATAAAAATAATTGTTTATCAAATATACTATTATGATGCTTATATGACCTAATAAATTTAGGTAAAAGATGCTACTTTGGTGCAACATGTTGTAAACGCAATGCTTACACTGAGTGACAGAATTTAGCAACGTGAAAATGATGTAGAAGTGGAAATACTATGATGCTGGTCACCACAAGAAACAAAATTAACATTTTTAATTGTTTTCCAACATCATGGGTTTGACACGAAATCAACAAAAATGGGATGTAAAAGTCATGTGGTAAAATCCTCACATCTCAACAAAAAAATTGGAAATAGAAAGATGGGATATGGTGAGACCAACCTATGATTCTAAAGACTTGTATTATAATAGTGCACATAAAAAATCATTTATAAGGAGATTGAAGGTGAGAGAAAGAACATGATAAAAGTAGTGTAACAAGACAATAACCTATTGGAACGCCCCAATAAAAGATCAAAAAGTTAAGAAATAATATAATAGTTTAGTTATTATTTCAAAAACCTTCATCACGCATTTCATGTTAATTGTTATATTATCTCAATACCTTAATAGTCAAGAGAAATCTTTCATACATATCAAATATTGTGGAGAATAAGAAGAAAGTTACACATATTTCTGGTCAATTATGAGAAAAATATCATTGTTTTGGCAAATTTTTAAGTTATGGTTGGTTTATTTTGATTACCAAGTAATAATAGTTGTTAGGTTATTGTGCAATAATGTATTATTAAACTGGTTGGGGATTTGGATTGCTGCGGCACACGCACCCTCCTCTGCATCTTCCTACGATCTGACTGCGTCTGCTTGGGCTTTGGCCTCCTGCCATGGCCCCCTCGGATCCGCCTCTAGAGGGGGTCGATTCTCAGGGTGCCTTCTCTAATTTGGTGAAATCCCTTCCTCTGCAGCGCCCCAGGCCTGCTCTTTCAAGATTTGTCAAGAATTTGGATGTACTCCAGGAAGTTCAGTTGCCCCCGGCCCTACCTCGCATGGCGGCTTTGTCTCTCGCTGAAAAATGTCTCATAGGTAAATTTACAAGCCTCTGGCCTTCTCCTAGAACTGTTCAAAGATGGGTTGAAAGAAACTAGTTTGACAAGATTCAAGGGAAAATCTCCATCAGGTTCTATGGGAAAGGGTACTTCACATTCCACTTTGAATCTAAAGAGGATAAGGATTTAATCTTCAGAAATGGGCCCTATTTCATGGACTTCAGGGGCCTTTACCTCAACAAATGGACTCCAGACTTTGATCCTGAATTGGATGTCCCCATTGTTGTTCCGGTTTGGGTCTGTCTCCCTCATCTCCCTCTTCACTGCTAGGGAGATGAGTCTGTTCGAGCCATCGGGAACGCAGTGGGAAAATACATTGATCGTAGTGAACCAAAAGATAACATGCAGGCCTGCGCAAGGATCTGTGTTGAAGTGGATCTTGGCAAAGGTCTTCCAGAAGCAATAAAACTGAAAGTGGACAAATGGAGCCATATCCAGCAGCTAGATTACGAGCAGATCCATTTTAAATGTAAGGTATGTCATGAATACGGACACTTTGCCAATAGATGTTCTAAAATTGTTGATGCAGAGAGCGGTGAACAAGAAAGCCATTGGGAAACGGTCAAAAAGAAGAAGTCTGCCCCATCATCTAAACCCCCCTAGAATCAGATCCTCCATCTCCCTCTGCTTCTCGACCCTCTTCTTCCACCCCTTCTTTATCTGTCCACCCCCCCCCAGATCCGTCGCTTCCTTCTTCCTCTAATCCCTTTCTAGTCTTATCCTCCCTTCATCCATCTTCCGTGGACCCTCCTCAGCCCCCCTTGATCCTATCCTAGCCCTCTGATCCCCCTCCCTCCCTAACCATCTCATTGCAAGCTTCTCTAGAACCATCTCTTTCGAGGCATACCAGAAGCAGCACTAAAGAACATGGAACTTCCAGCGATACCTTTAAGAAACCTGGACCTGGTAGAAAATTAGCTAAGCAACATAGGGACGAGAACGCTCAAAAAGACATAGCCAAGGGAACTCAAACCCCAATAGAGTCTTTCATTCAGGGGCATCAAGAAAAAGAGATAAACTACAAAGATCAAGAGAGGCGAGCACCTCCCCACACACCAAATATCCAATGATGAAAATATTGTCTTGGAACAGTAGGGGGTTAGGGCACGCCTCCAAAATTTTCGCCCTTAGAGATTTAATCCATAGTGAAAAGTTAGAAATCTTATTGATTCAAGAGACAAAACAGGATCAACAAGTAATGAGAGGCATTATAGACCAGCAGAAACAATACAAAGGGTGCGCTAGCAATGCAAGAGCAGCTTCTGGAGGCATAGCCACCCTCTAGGATCATAGCAAATGGAACTGCACTTCAGTAAATATTCATCAGCATTGGATCAGAACTGCGCTGGACAACAAAACAAACAACCAAACTGTAATCATTTATAATGTGTACGCCCCCAACCACTACAGAGAAAAGGAAATTTGTTGGGACAATCTTAAGGCTAGCATCGATGGTAGTTTAAATATCATAGTGGCAGGGGACTTCAATCTCATCCTTCATGCCAACAAGAAACGAGAAGGCAGTTTTTCACCAGACCCCTTCAGAGGCCAGTTGGAGGCTATCATTCAAGATCATGATCTAGTGGACGTTGACCCTAAAAACCGCAGGTACACTTGGAGCAACCACAGACTTGGCATTGGCAATATAATGGGAAGGCTAGACAGGTTTTTAATCAACATTTCGTTTCTTTCCTCCTTCTCCATGGGATATGCCAAAGTTCTCACCACTTTAGCCTCTGATCATTATCCCATAATCCTCATGCTAGAAACTCACTATCCCCTTGGCCCACACCGTTTAAATACCGCCCCCTTTGGAACTGGGTTCCAGCAGTCAGAGAAATAGTTCAGAGAACTTGGAATTAGCATGTAGAAGGATCACCAGGTTTCATTTGGGAAACCAAATAAAGAAAAACCAAACAGGCTATCAAAGAATGGGCAAGAGCTAATTATAAGGAACCTGAGGAGACCGAAAAGAAAGTTAAGAGAGATCTAGAGAATATCCAGAGAATGATAGAAGAACATGGCCTCTCCCAGTAGAGTATGGAGCAAGAAAGGGTTCTCTATTCTCAGTTGAGTCACATAAACAGGGAAGAAGAATCCAAATAGCGTCTAAAATCAAGGCAACTCTAGCTCCAAGGCGGAGATAAAAATACATCATTTTTTCACAAGCAGGCCATAGCTCGAAAACTCAGGAATAATGTAAGTTCAATCTTGGATAATGAGGGCAACCAACAAAACACCCAAGAGGCCATTAGAAACGCTGCTACTGAGTACTACAGAGATCTTTTAACTGAAACTAAAGGTGAAGAGGATTATGCTAGCTTTCTTCAATACTTACCCAAATGAATCACTAAGGAAATGAATGACAGACTGAATAAAGAAATCGATGAAGAGGAAATCAGAAGAACGATTTGGACTTTGAATCCTAATAAGGCTCCCGGGCCTAATGGATTCCCCATATGTTTCTACAGGGCATTATGGGGCTTAATAAAAAAGGATCTGATCAAGATGATCAAATGGATCCAGCAGAAGGGTAAGATAGGTGGTTACACCAATGCCACTTTTCTCGCCCTCATCCCTAAAGAAAATCGACCCACTTCTTTCTCTCGGTTTAGGCCCATATCCCTTTGCAACTCCTCCTACAAAATCCTGTCCAAAATCTTAGCATCTCGACTCAAACCCCTCCTCCCCTCTCTGATTTCTGAAAACCAAGGAGGGTTCTTGCCCAACAGGCAAATTACTGATTCTATACTTCTTGTGCAAGAAGCCATTCATTCAAGTCTCTCCAGGAAGGAGAAAGGATTCATCCTCAACTTGACTTGGCCAACGCCTTTGATAGAGTTAAGCACTCCTTCCTTATTGCAGTTTTAAAGAAGATGGGGTTTGAGTCGCCCTTCATTAGTCTTATCTCTGCTTGCATCTCTAGGCCATGGATTTCCCCTCTGGTTAATGGAAGGCCGGGTGAAGCCTTTCAATCCTCCCGAGGTCTCAGACAGGGTTGCCCCCTCTCCCCTTATGTTTTCATCCTTATGGCAGAATCCTTTAGTCAAGCTCTGAACTTCAACAGAAGAGTGGGTCTCATCACTGGTATAAAATTCAGGAATGGAGCCAAGAATATCAACCACTCACACTTCGCTGATGATACCTTGCTCACTGGAGGAGCCTCCACCACTATAGCACGAAGGTTCAAGATTCTTTTGAATCAATTTATGGGGTATTCTGGAGGTTTGATCAATCAGAAAAAAAGATGTATATATAGATGTAATGCTTCTAATCAGGTCATCCACAACATTGCAATTATTTTTGGTGTCCCTTGCAACTTAGACTGGACTCATTTCTCTTACCTGGGCATGCCAGTGAGCCTAGGACCTTTGAAGGTAGGAACTTGGGACAGTATCATTGACAAGCTGAAGAGGAAAGTTCAACAATGGGGTTCAATGTGGCTCAACCCAGTAGGCCGACTCATCCTTCTTAAATCAGGTATCTCTTCTCTTTCCCTCTATCGCTTTTCTCTTTTCCAAGCCCCAGCTTCCTTTCTCCACAAAATGGAAGTTGTTCTCCGCCTTTTTCTTTGGCAAGGAGGAAAAAACGACAAGAATAAATTCAACCTTGTCAGTTGGAAACAAGTCATTCAGGCCCAAGATAGAGGAGGTCTCGGTATTAGGTCCCCCACTTTTTCTAATCTTGCCTTTGGAGGGAATATCATTTGGAGGCTCATCACTGGCCCTCCTTCATGGTGGAAACGAGTTCTGGAAACCAAATACTTGAACTCCCCTAGACAACAGCTTCTAGACTCTAATATCCCCAATAGGGACTCCTCAAGAATATGGCGATTATGCAAAAAAGCTATTCCTTTCATGACTCAGAATATTTCCAAAGTTCCTAGGGGAGGAGCTAGCATAAATATTGGGGCTGATAAAATCCTAGGACAGCAGTCAATAAACAAGCATGATGAAACTATTCCTATTCTAACTTTTCTCAACAACATGGGTATCCTTTATCTAGATCAAATTTCTAGATGGGATCCACTGTCTGATATCTGGATTGGGTGGTCCTTTCCTGCTATCCCCAATGATCTTAATTTTAGTCTATCCACTCTTCAGTCTCTCCTCCCCATTAAAGCTCCCATCAAAAAGAATGAGAGGGATGGCTTTCGTTGGGACCCCTCAAGATCGGATTACTCTGTCTAAGAAGGACACTAGCACATCTGCTGCAGCACCTTCCCTATGATATTATGGAATCACTGGAGGATCATTTGGAAATTAGAGGCGCTACCTAAAATCAAATTCTTTATATGGGCCCTTCTAAAAGGGAAAATCTTAACAGCAGAGAACCTGCAAAAGAGGGGTATTAACGGTCCATCTCGTTGCCCCAACTGCTGTGGCGCTGAAGAAACTATACACCATCTTTTTGTCGACTGTTCCTTTGTTGTTGATTATTGGAAAAAATTATCCCTCACTGATAAGTTACCATGGAATTCCCAGCAATCTATAGGGGAAGTGATTCTTGCCTGGAAAAAGAGTTGTCCTTGGGAAAATAAGAGGAGCAACCTAGTGAAGAGAGTATGGAATACTCTCCCCTACACCATGTTATGGAGTATCTGGCTAGCAAGAAACCGTAAAATCTTTAAGGATAAAAACTTGGCAAAAATAATTGTATGTAATAAGGCTAGAAATCTTGCTCTCGAAACCATTTCAGTCAAAACCCAAAGTAACATTGATGTAGCAAAGTACAGTGTTGAGGAAAGAAGTTTCATTAGCTACATCCTGGATAAAAACAACAGCACTCAGAAAGGAAATACAGGGAAAGATCAACGCAGTCAGGAAACCCATTCATGGAAAATCAGGTTAAATTAGGAGGAGTTTGCTAACTGGTTACAAAATTGCAATAGCTACTCCCTATTCTTTGATGGAGCATCTAAGTCAAACCCAGGAATTGCTAGAGCAAGAGGATTGATCCTAAATGCTAATGGGGAATGCGTTCTCTATTACGAATGGGGTCTTGGGAATTTATCTAATAACAGGGCAGAAGCATTGGCTCTTTATCAGGGGTTAACGCAGCTCAACAGGCTAGGGATAAGAACAACAAAGATTTTTGGAGATTCCTCGGTTGTTATTAGCCTTATGATTCAACAAAAAGAGTCTCCCAACATTCTCCTTGAGCGGGTCATTTAGATATGCCAACTCTTGAACCAAACATTGGGCAACCTGCAGTATCATCACATCCTCCGCAATCTCAATAAGCAAGCTAACAGGCACGCCAACAAGGCTTGTGAAAGGACAATGGGTAGTTTATGTTGCAACACTGAGGAGATTCATCAACCTTTGCCATGATCTGAATCTTTTTACCTTGCATCAATTCAGTTATTCCCAACAGAAAGAAGTGGACTCAGACTTTCCAGATATCCAACAAAAACATTATTTGCAAAGGGATTTGGCGCAGATCCAATCCCCTCAAAGCTCTGCTCCTAATAAGTAATATCATTGCATTCTCTCTTCACACTCTCGACTTTTTGACTTTTATGAGCAGCTTCCAGGTCTCCCTTTGCCTTTCTCCGGATTCCCTCTCTTTCCCCGTGTTCGACCCTTGTTCCTCCCGCCTATCTCTATGTTATTTCTCAGCGCCCTTCCTACTAATAGATCCTCTTTTTGCTCTATCGCAGTATCCTGGCGGCCGAGTGGATGTGTTTGTCTCCTTCTCTGTTAGAATCCATAGGTTGTTCTTCATTGCTATCGATGTATTCCTGATCAGGATCCTTTCTCTTCTTCAGTAGCGCAACCATCGGTCTATCAGAGGTAGCCAGGTGGAAGAGCCCACTGCGGTTCTGAATTACATGAAGGACATTCGTAACAACGTAACCCCAAGTTCTTCAAGCGCCAAGCACATGGAAGGTGATGAAAAGCCAGAGGTTTCCACAGCATGGTATAATAATCACATTAGTATAGATTAGAAATGTTTTGCCAATGTCATTTTTTGCTGTTCCAATTTGTAAGAATCTACTTTTGTCAAGAATTTCTCAAAACCAGAACAAGCAGGATTAAGGAGAACTTTCTG
The DNA here is from genome assembly GCA_000404065.3 of Pinus taeda. Classification (NCBI taxonomy): domain Eukaryota; kingdom Viridiplantae; phylum Streptophyta; class Pinopsida; order Pinales; family Pinaceae; genus Pinus; species Pinus taeda. The sequence goes on from APFE030214881.1 coordinate 18,031, forward strand.
CTTTGTAACTCCTCCGATCCTGACTTACTTCAGAATTTATTGTACCTCAGGAGTCCTAACTCCCTTCTTTTTTTCAGAGATTAATATAACAACCGACTTTGTAAAAAAAAATAATGTATTATTAATATTAATTATTTTTTTCCTTATTAATTAGCATGTTAATTGTCTTTTTGGGTTCTTATAACAACTTTTAGAAGAAAAAGAAGATGTACAAGTTTTGAACAATGTTGATGATGACAATGATTGATCTTCAAATGATCATTGATTGATTTGACTTCTGTATTAAGATTCACATTTGCGCAGTGTAGTAGTAGGCTACTTGTTTACAATAAGAACATATTTTTCCCATGGAGTGGCAATAGGCCATTTGTTGCATTGAAAAAATTAACTACTATATATAAATTATTGTGAATTTATAGATGACTTTTATATTCTATCTTTTATATATAATTATATATATAATATGTAAAATCCAAATTAAAAATGAAATTTGCTTAGCATAAAATAAAAATAAAACAATTTGCCACAACTTTACTCAAACACAATGATGTTAAAATACTTAAAACAACGTAATAACAACTCTAAAATAGATTGAATTTAGGCTTCTGTGATCCATGTCAATTTAGAGAAGAATCTTCGGCGAAAATCACATAGAGATAATTTTGTCGACATGTTTCGAACCAACCAGTGTGGTTCATCATCAGGACAAGTTGAATGAGCAGATCTTGCTATGCATTATAAATAGATAGGGCAGAATATCCACGTAACAGCTATAATTTGACCGAGAACGGTTAGTTAGACCAAAATATTAATTTATTTAATTGTTAATTTTATTTATTTATTTATATTCAACGATTATTTATTTATTTTATTATTA
>APFE030214882.1:1250-19817 GCA_000404065.3 Pinus taeda
AAGGTGCATTGGTAAGGCCAAAAGGCATGACCAAAAATTCATAATGACTCTCATGAGTTCTAAATGTTGTTTTCGGAATGTCTTAAGTCTTCACTCTGATTTGATAATATCCTAAACAAAGATCCAACTTCGTGATGTAAATTGATCAATGCAATTCATCCAAAAATTCATCAATGACAATAATGGGAAATTTATCTTTAATAGTGAGATTATTGAGCTCCATATAATTCGGACACATGCACCATGATCCATCCTTCTTGTGTGCCAATACTAATGGAGCAGAGAAAGAACTTTGACTAGGTTGAATTATACCAACAATTAGCATTTCTCCAACCACACATTCAATTCACTCTTTTGGGCATAGGGATATCTGTACGACCTGATGTTTGGAGGAACATTTCCTGGAATCAAATGAATAGCATGATCATAATCATGAATAGGTGAGAGGCCTTTGGTAGTCTCAAATAACTTGGAATGATTTTCCAAGACTTTTTGGAGATCTGGTGAAATGGATGGTTTCGATGTGGGAACCTCTAGCAAACATAATTGTGCAATTATGCCTCATTGTTCCTTCTTTAGAAGGTTTGTCATACCGTTAGAGCTGATTATCTTTCTCGGTTTCCCTCCAATACCCCTTAATTCAACTTCCTTTCCTTCCACACAAAATTTCATGAAAAGTTCTTGAAAATTAAAAGCTATTGTACCCAAGGATTATAGCCATTGAACTCCTAGTACAACATCAGCACCACCCATTGGAATGGAAAGCATTGGGCTATTCAATACATATTCTCCCATGGATAACTTGATATTATGGCACTTTTAAGAGCAATTTATGATTTCTCCACTTTCAGCCGTCACTTGACACTCTGGTGTTGGATATAGGAAGAAATTCAATTCCTTGGCTATCTTACAATGAATAAATTTTTGGGTACTTCCTGAATCAATCAACACTATTACCTTTTTCTTCTTCATATGTCCTTCTATCTTGATAGTTTGAGGAGTGGTAATTCCAGCTAATGCATTACAAGATATGGTTGGATTCATTTCTTCTTTATCTAGATTTGTTCCTTGAGTATATCCTCTTCTTTTGACATTTCTTGTTCCTTTTCTTCCTCCTCTTCACAATCTATGTATAATAATTTCTTCTCAGCACATTTATGACCTTTAGTGTATTTTCTATCACAACTGTAACAAATCCCTTTTGCTCTTTTTTCTTCCAATTGTTGTGGTGTCAACCTTGTAGGTTGTGGAAGGCTAGGGGAAATAACACTTCCATCTTTATAGTTGTGAGTGGTAGGCTTCTTGGTTGCTATAATTTTTCTTTCCATTTTTCTTGCTAACTTGAATGCCTTCTTCAGTGAATTAGGTTCACAAAGGCAAACCTCATGTTGGATATTATCCTTTAAAGCCCCTATGAACACAAAAATCCTATGCTCCTCTGGAATATATTTTACCTTTATGTTCAACTTTTGGAAGTCCTTAATGTGCTCCATCATTGAACCCTTTTGTTTGAGATTTACCAATTGGCTAAAAACGGTGTTTCTTTTTGTATCCTCATAATGTGCTATCATTTCTTCTGTAAAAATTGCCCAAGTGACAATTTGTTTACGAGAGCAAAGCAATCGATACCATACAAACTGATTTCGTTCCAAATATAAAGTTGCAATACATACCTTTTGTGTGTTTTTCGCATTGTGGAGATCGAAAAATTTCTCCATCTGTAGTATACATGTTTCGGGATCCTTGCCATCAAACTTCCTCATATCAATTTTTGGAATAGGTGGGTCTTCAATCCAACATTAGAGTCTATGAAATCATGATTACATTTCTTTTGTTCTCATCATGAGTTTCCTTTACTACTCTTTCACCATTAGTAACCATTTCTTGTTGCAACTTATTCAAATTTATCTTCAATTCTTCCATCTTAGCGTCCATGACATTCATCTTAGTGTCCATGCCACTCATCTTAGCTTCAATGCCATCCATCTTAGCTTCCACGACATCCATATTGAATTGCATGCCATTCATATTAGCTTCCACACCATTCATCTTGGCTTCAGGTACCTTTTGTGAGAGGGAAATTTGTTGTACTTGGTCTTGTAATTTATATATATCATGTTGCATTTCTTCCTCTTCTTCACAAGTCATGCTAGAGCTTTCAGGTTGCTTACTAGGTGTTTCCATTTTATTTCTTCAGGGCATCAATTAATGCTAATTATTCTTCACTATTCCCTTTGAATTCCTTCAAACTAATTTTTTAAACCAATCTTATGCAAAATTAAAAAAACAGCTACACACTTTTTTTCACTTTGTAAGAGCTCGATATTGAATCTGTTGTATCTTTACAAATATGGATCTTGAATATCTGGAATCACATCCTTTAGTAGTCCTTTGAGCCCTCTTTCTAACCGACAAGTCTGGTCAATATTGGATTTTCCAAGGAAGCATTATCCCAAATCTCCCACAGTGACCTGATTATAGACTAGTTCAGTAGAGAGAAATTGTACTAAGTGCCACATGTCACTGTTTCACCCTTAGTACCTGAAACTGATATACAGAAAACTATAGTCAATCCTCTTTCTTAAAATTCTTACAAAATTTCAATCTGATGCTCAGAACAAAATTTATGATGATTTTCCCCATGTCACCTGTTTGGAATGTAATTCGGGAGTCTGCAAAATCCCTAACTTTCTTAGATCATATCTCCAAAAATATAGTGATAAAAGCTCTAAAATTTGGACCCAAAGTTCAGAACGATTTAATCTCAAATGGGTTTTTTTTTTCACTTCTGAAATGTTGTAGAAGAAAAGTTATAGTGAAAATTCCACGATGGCCTATTTGGTGCAGCGAAACCCTAGACTCCAAAGCTCTAATACCAAATGTTATGAAACCAACTCACAAAAAGATAGAAAAGATAGATAAACGCCTTCAAAATAAGCCTCTTCAAGGGGGAAGCCTCCCTTACATTACACAAATGAACAATTCTTGGATGATACAAATGACAAGACCTCATTTCTATATAAAGGAGTCTAATGGGTCATAATACAATTAGAGCCGACATAACAATATTAATGTAAGGGCACAATAATAACAATAGTGGGCTTTTATGGGGTATAATAATAACAATATGGGGGCTACATGGGCACAATGATATAATAAGGGGGTTGTACTAATAACAATAAGGGGTTACACTAGTAGTATAGGGACCTAACACCTTCATTGATGATTTCTTAAGGAATTATTAAATATATTACTTGAAGCATAAAGATGAGGCATTCAGTTTGTTCAAAGACTACAATGCTTTGTTCAAAAATCAAACAGGGAAGAAAATTAAGATCTTCAAGTGTAATGATGGTGGAGAGTACATTCAAATGAATTCATAGATTTTTGCAAGAAGGAAGGCATCAAGAAAGAGATTATAGTGCCCTATAATCCCGAACAAAATGGAGTGGCCAAGAGAAAGAATAGGTCTATTGTAGAAGTTTCCCAAGCCATGCTCCATGATAAAAAAATTCAGAGTTCCTTTGGGGAAAAGCAACAAATACAGTGGTATACATTCAAAACATTGTGCCTCATCAAGATTTGGGCAACACTACTCTCGAAGAAGTATTCATAGGTATCAAGCCTGACATTTGTCACCTCCATATATTTTGCTACCTTTTGTATTTCCATGTGCCCAAAGACAAAAGAAACGAGTTGGAAGCCACTAGTATAAAAAATACATTTATTAGGTATTGTGAAGGTTCCAAAGCATTTAGAACATATATTCTTGTTCAAATGAAGGTTGAAACTAGTATGGATGTGAAATTCGATGAATATGATGCCCTTGGGAAAGTAAGGGATCTTTCTCCTCCTCCTCCTCTAAAGGAAAGTGATGATATGGATATTCTAGAAGTTCCCTCCATGCCTGAATCCAACAGAGTCATTGTTGATGATCTCATGGATCCCATGGATCCCTTGGATCTTCCTCTATGTGATCCCCCTTCTAGGAAGAGGACAATTTATCTTCATGACACATTACAAGATGTCGAGAGACTCATTCCTCCCAAAATAAATTTTAGAGAAACTATGAAACCATGCAGGTACCAGGGATATGTTGTAGAATGAGCAATATGATTCAAGTTGACCCTTCCAACTTTGAAGAAGTTGTGAAAGAACAAGTATAGAAGGATGCTATGGTTGAAGAGTATGAATAAATTATGAAGAATGATCTATGGGATGTTGTGCTAAGACTAAAAGGGAATTTTTTCATGACTTCAAAATGGTTATTCAAGGTCAAACATGAAGTCAATGGAATTATTGAGAAATATAAGGTAAGGTTTGTGGAAAGAGGATTCTCCCACAAAGAGGGAGAATATTATGATAATATATTTTCTCTTATCGCCTGACACACCACCATTCATTTGATAGTTAGCCTTGCCACAAGTAAAGGATGGACCCTTCATCAAATGGTCCATGTAAAGACAAAATCCCTCCATGGCATGATTATAGGAAGAAGTTTATGTTGAACATCCATAGAGATTTTAAGTAGAGGACGGAAATACACATGTTTGTAAGTTGAAGACGATATTGTATGGTTGGAAGCAAGATCCCAAAGCATGGAACATCCACATAGATAGAAACATGATGAAGTTTGGATTCACAAGAAGCAACACTGGTCCTAACCTCTACTTCAAGGTGGTCCAAGGTATGCCATTTATTTTAGTTTTACATGTTGATGATCTATTCTTCACAGGAAGTAATCCCCTAATGATCAAGTGTAAGAGGGAGATAGCCTTTGAATTAGAGATGAAGTATCTTATAATCATGCACTATTTTCAAGGCCTTGAGGTGTGGCAAAGGCCCAGTGAGATTTTCCTTTCACAAGGAAAATATGTCATGAAGTTGTTGGAGAGATTTGGAATGATAAAATGAAATTCCCTTCCCACACTGATGGAAATTAATTTCAAGAGGTTATGTGGACAAGTTGTAGGACTCGATTTGGTGAATCCATCTGAGTATAGACAGCTGATTAGGGCTTTGTTGTTCTTACATGAACTTGTTGAAGAGATTTGGAATGATTAAATGAAAGTCCATGTCCACATCGATGGAAATGAATTTCAAGAAGTTATGTGGAGAATTTGCAGGATCCGATTTGGTGAATCCATCTTAGTACAGATAGTTGATTGGGGCTTTGATGTTCTTAGTGAACACTCATTCAGATATGTGATTTGCAATGAACACATTGAGTCAATTCATGACCAAGCCTCTCCATGCACATTAGGTTATTTCCAAACATATTTTGAGATATTTTCATGGGATGATCACCCTTGGTATGAGATATTATGTTGAATATGTTTGACTACATGGATATATTGATGTTGATTGGGCAAGAAATCATGTTGATAGGAAGAGCCCTTTTGGATTTTGTTTTAGCCTTGGATATTTCATGATATATTGGATGAGTAGGAAACAAAAGTTTGTAGCTTTGAGTACCATTGAGGTAGAGTACATATCCACTAGCATGGCTAGCTATGAAGTAGTTTGGTTGAGTGATCCAGGAGGATATTGGTGGCCACCTGCCAATTCCACTTGGACCCCCACCATTTCTTCTCTTAGCTTTTCATTTTCCTTAATTGTAGCACAGTTTACTATTTTTAGCAATTTTTTGGGTCCTAAACTTCTGGAGCCATTTTGAGGCCCTAAATGACATTTTTTTGGAAATCTACCACGAGCGATTTTTTGTCTAAAATCGTCATTTCCGTCATAGTCCTATGAGAGATATTTACAATGGGCTATCATGCATGTCAAACATAGATAATATGACCAAGTCATGTCCCCGGGAAGTTGACTGCTCAACTCACCCCAATGAGGCCCATAAACTCTTGTTGTTACATCTCCTCGTGTTAGGGTTTTGGCTGTTTAGGGTTTTCTCTTATTGTTCAATAATAAAAGGCCCTTGAACGTCATTATAGTTCAGTTTAGAGGCATGTATCCACCACATCTCTTCTTAGATATAAGCTACCATCACCGTAGCTGGTGTATTTCCATTTCTGTTTGTAAGCATATTTCAGTATTTTGCATTAATGAAATGAAGTATTATTTCCACTGCATCTCTGTGTTTATGGTTATCTTTCTAATTTTTTGCATTCTTGTTTAAATCTAAATCAGTGGTATCAGAGCGGTCTACATTTTTTCTCTATCTTTCTTTGCATGTCCCCAACGAGGTCGGGATATAAGGAGTTAGGGCATGAACTGGTCGAAAATTTGCAAGACCAGCCTTGCAAATCTCAATAGCCTCCCATGGTAGATGAAAAGAAAGGTGAGGGGGTAGGAGATCCTATCAAAATCTTGCTCGAAGAAGCCCTCAAGCGACAAAGGAATGCAATGATGGACAAGTTCACTTAGATCCTTCAGCGGCTACAGAGGGGAAACGCCACATCGTTTAAGGTAAAAGTTAATTTTGAAATCCCCATATTCGAGGGTTAGATACATGCAAATGTCGTTGATAAATGGTGAAATCTGCTAGATGTTTATTTTTCTATACATGATTTTTCCAGTTAGGAAAATATTATTTTCACTTTTCTCAAAGCAGCCCCCCACATCAAGGACTGGTGGGAAACCTACTGCGAGCAAGAGAATGAAAGCACAGGCTCACTATTTTCAGTTGCACCCACTTGTAATTCATTCCGGGATGCCATCAAGGAGAAGTACTACCATATCAGAAGCTATGAGGATCAATACATAAAGTGGACCACGCTGCAATAGGGAAGGGACTAAGATTTGCCAGAGTTTACCAATATTTTCATATCCTTTGCACAAAGTTGGGTATCAAGGATTTGGAGCAGCATTTGGTACTCAAATACCGCAGCTACCTGCACAAGTACATCCAAGAAGAAATAGAATTCCTAAACATCTCCTCACTTGACACAACATACCAATATGCCATCAAGGTCGAGCTAAAGTTTAAACAGAAGAAGCGAGACTTTGGATCTCCGAATCTGAACCAAGGGAAAGGTGCCCCCAAACCATAGAACAAAGCACAAAGCCAAGGTAAGGTGGCCCAAGACAACCCGCCAAAGCTGCAAACAAAAAATAGCACCGTGAAGCCAAAAAAGGACATGGGAAAGTGGGTGTGAGTTCCATAAGAGCTCCACTTACAACACAAGTGAGTGTTAGGCCAAGCAGTCACTAGTGTCCTAGCTAAAGGTTTCAGAATTAGATGCATGTTCTGACTCCAAGTCAGAACCCGACAAGGGGAATGACAAAGGGAAGTAGATTATCAATGTGGAGCCCAACGCCACCATTGCCACCATGAAGATCCAAAAGGAGGAACCCGAATATCCTGAGGAGGAGGAGAGTCTCTTCCACTCCCATATGTGGGTAAAGGGCTCCCCGCTACAGTTCATTGTCGATAGCAGGAGCCAAAAGAACCTCATTTCGGCAAAGATCATGAAGCAGTCGGGCTTACCAACCACAGCACATCCACAATCATACACCATTGGGTGGCTTCACCAAGGATAGGATCTTCACGTGAGCCAGCAGTGTCGCCTTCCATACAACATCAAGCCCTGCACGAATGAGGTATTGTGTGACATTGCTCCCCTTGAAGTTTGTGATGTATTATTAGGACAACCATACTTGTGGAAGTGACATGTTGTGTATGAATCAAGGCCCCATACTGTTATTGTTACTTTGGTAAATAAGTTGTACAGGATACCAGAGGTAGCACCACCTACTGCCATCTCTTTGGTTACTGCAAAACAATGCAGTAAGCTCATTTCCAAGACCGGGAAATTTGTTTTCCTGATGATACACCCTCAAGGAAAGAAGAATATGATGGCCACAACCTCCAGACAGGGCCCCTCTAAACGACAACTACATATGGGCAAGGTCGTGGAGGAGTATGAGGACATCTTCACCTCCCCCACAGGGGTTCCTCTTCACTATCAGGTCAAGCACTCCATCAATCTGACCCCAGGTGCACTACTGCCCAATGGACCAATCTATCGGCACTTTGTTATGGAGAACAATGAAATCAAGAGGTATATTCAAGAGCTACTGTAGAAAGGTCACATCCATCTGAGTTCATCGCCCTATGGGAGCCCAATCGTGTTGGTACAGAAGAAGGATGGGACTTGGAGACTCTATATTGATTATCAGGTGCTGAACAAGATCACTCTCTCTAATAGGTACCTAATCCCACGGATTGATGAGCTCTTGGATCAACTAAAGGGGGAAAAATATTTCAGCAAGATCGATTTGAAGTCAAGATATCACGAGGTACCAATCGAACCCTCTGATGTGTGGAAGACTGCCTTCAAAGCCAAGGAGGACCTTTTCGAATGGTTGGTTATACCTTTCATATTAACGAATGCTCCTGCAACCTTTATGAGGCTAATGGAAGAAATATTGTAGCCATTCACCAACTCATTTGTAGTGGTATACTTGTATGACATCCTGATCTTTAGCCAGAGTTGGGAAGAGCACCTCCACCACATTTGACAGGTTCTCCAAACACTGCGGCAACACAAGTTATGTGCAAATTTGGAGAAATGCACTTTTGGCATGACCCAGGTTCAATATCTGGGATACATTATTAATGAACAGGGGGTGCATGTGGATCCATCCAAGATCCAATTCATTCCAGACTGGCCATCTCCAACCACTCTGACAGAGCTCCGCAGCTTTCTAGGTCTTGCCAACTTCTACCGTAGGTTTGTGTTGGCGTTTTCTCATATCACTTGGCCCTTAAGTCAAGTCACCAAGGGAGGAGTGAAAGAAAAATTCTTTTGGTTTGAATCTCAATAGAGGGAATTCACAGAGTTGAAAGATCACCTCTGCTCGACAACAATGCTCGCATTACTAGACTTGCAACAACCATTTGAGGTTGAGACAGATGCCTCTGACTATGCTATTGGGGTAGTCCTTACTCAACACGGGCACCTAGTGGCATATCACAGTGAGACACTTCCAGACACAGTCCGAAGGTATCCCAATTATGACAAAGAGATGTATTCCATTGTGCAAGCTTGCCGACAATGGAAGCATTACATTTTGGGGAAGGAAACGGTCATCCACATAGACCATCGACTGTTGCAGTTCATACAGACCCAAGGGAAATTGCAGAATGATCGCCATTAGAAGTGGTCCACATACCTGCAACAATTCGATGTGAATATCAAGTATAAGAATGGAAACACCAATAAGGTTGCAGATTGCCTCGGTCGACCACTGATCATGGTGTTAACCACCGTGCTCAACTCTTGTGGGCATGAGACTTCTAATTGGCCACTTCTCTACAAAAGTGACCCAGAATTCGGCCACACATACCAGACACCCTTGGAGGTTCAACATGTTCCAGATTTTCACCTCCAGGATGCCCTGTTATACCACCAAGGTCATCTTTGTGTTCCTTCAAGCGAGCATGCCAAGATGATTTGGGAAGCACATTATAGTTGGGCTACTGGGCATTTCGGGGTTGAGAAAGTGGTGGCAGTATGAATGTTCGACAGGATGTCGAGAAGTACATCAGATCATGCACTTCCTGTGCCATTTCCAAACTGACCATCAAGAAGCAAGGCCTCTATACCCAACTACCTACCCATAGTCAACCTTGGGAATCCATATCCATGGATTACATGTCAGGCCTTCCTTCCACTAAGCATGGAAACAACTGTGTTTTTGTGGTCGTCGATAGGTTCTTGAAGATGGCTATTATGGTAGCCTACAAGAAGAATATCACAGCCGAAACTAATGCTAAACTCTTCTTTGAATGAGTGTGGGTACACTTTGGGATCCCATAGTCTGTCATCTCAGATCGAAATAGCAAGTTCCTCAATACATTTTGGCCCAATCTCTGGTCGATGTTGGACACCAAACTCACTAAGTCCGCAACCTTCCATCCTCAAACTGATGGCGAGACAAAGGTTGTCAACAGGATGATCGTACACATTATACACATGTACAACTCAAAGCATCCACACAAATGGGACGAGAGTCTCCCCTATGTTCATCACAGCTACAAACAGGCTCTCCATAGCTCGACTGGCCACAACCCTTTTCAGGTGGGCTTGGGATTCCAACCACTATGTCCCATTGATGTGGCCATGCCATTTGCAGCTACTCATGCAAATTCAGCTCATGTCCAATCTGAAATAGATAAGGCAAGCAACTTCATTGAGCACATCCAACATATTCGCCAGTAGGTCCATGAAATTATGGAGAAATCAAATGCCAAGTATAAGTAGTGACATGATCAACATCAGGTGCCACACAAGATTCAGGTGGGTGACAAAGTCTAGTTGCATTTGCAAAAAGAACGTCTTACTGGAGCCTACCGGAAACTCAAACCTCTCTGATATGGTCCTTACACCATTACCAAGGCTATGGGAGACAATGAATTTGATCTCAGCATTCCCCCATTCCTTGGCCTACACCCAGTGTTTGGCCATACTTTCCACCATTACTAGACACATCCGACATTGCAGAACAACTCACACCCATAGAGTTAAATCTAGATTGCATGGAACAAGTTGCAACTAATCAGATCATGGACATACAGATCAAGCACACTTGCCAGCAGAATATCCAACTATATCTAGTTGTCAAAGCAGGCCAACTCCTTCACTAGGGAAAGTGGCTCACCAGGGACCAAGTTTGACAGAAGTTTCCTCACCTCATGGAGGAACTCAACACAATGGGGACCATTGCTTCCTAAGGGGGGAGGAATGATCCAGGAGGATATTCATGGCCACTCACCAATTCCACTTGGACCCCCAACATTTCTTCTTTCAATTTTTCAGTTTCCTTAATTGTAGCACAATTTACTATTTTTAGCAGTTTTTTGGGTCCTAAACTTCCAGAACCTTTTTGAGGCCCTAAACGACGTTTTTTTCGGAAATCTACCGCTAGTGATTTTCTATCTAAAATCATATTTTCCATCATAGTCCCCGGAGATATCTTTCCAAAGGGCTATCATGCACGTCAAACATATATAATATGACCAAGTCACGACCCCGGGAAGTTGGCTACCCAACTCACCCCAACGAGGCCCATAAACTCTTGCTGTTACATCTCCTCAGGTTAGGGTTTTGGTTGTTTAAGGTTTGCTCTTATTGTTCAATAATAAAAAAGCCCTAGAGCCTCATTGTAGTTCAGTTCAGAGGCATGTAGCCGCCACATCTCTTCTCAGAGATAAGCTACCATCGCCCTAGCTAATGTATTTTGATTTCTGTTTGTAAGCATATCTCAGTATTTTACATTAATGAAATGAAGTATTATTTCTACGGCATCTCTTTGTTTATGGTTATCTCTGTAATTTTTTGCGTTCCTGTTTAAATCCGGATCATTGAGGCAGCTCTTTGAAGAGTTGTTTGAGTAGGTTTTGGACACTACAATAATATATTGAGACAAAAAGAGTGGGATTCTATTGGAAGATAATATTGTATTTGATGACAATTCCATGCACATAGAGATTCAATATCATTATATTGAGACATGGTATAGAGAGGAGTCATTAGAATCCATCACATATCAACAAATTAGGATATTGTAGATATTCTCACCAAGGATTTGTCGAATGGGAAGTTCTTGGTCTTCATAAAGTAGCTTGGACTAATAGATGTGATCCCTATGAATGAAGGGATTTGCTGATAGACAAAACTGAGCATAGCTCTTCCCCCAATGGTTGAGCTCCCAAGGCAGGAATGGAGTATTGGGGGTTTTTGAGAGATCTCAGGACAACAGGGTATCTCCCCTATTTGTCATTGATAGGGTGTGTGTGATCCTTGTTTATTTTGACAAGTCAGGTATCTCCCCCTATCATGGTATATGAAAAGTATACGCTAATTGCATCTTACCCATAAAGCAGGCTGGTTGGGATTATCCCTCCCCATTTGGCCAATGGTTTGAGGAGGCTTGGGTGTGTGTGATCCTTACTCTTGGTAAGTAAAGTATCTAACCCAAGCTTGAATTATGATCTAGGTGTTCTACCACGTGAATCTTGAGGGTCATTACTAGAAAGTTTGGCAAGAAATAGGATGGATGTGATCCTTACCTCTTATATAGAAAGTGGTGTCTCACGCATTGATTTCTTCATGGGATGGTTGTTATCCTCGCTTGGTAAATCTTATCTCACCTATTGCTTGATGAGATGACTTGGGGTGAGAGTTTCTGATAGGAACTTACACACTATCATATACATGATGTGAGAGTATCCCATAGGGCCTTCCCCATTATCTAGAGAGGGTGGTAGTTGAAGCTCCCCTATGATTCTTCTTCTTTAGATTCAAGAATGATTTAGCAGATATAGTTGAGCAAACATGGGACATTATTTGATGAGAGGATACTTATGATGATTACATGATGTAGTTGGAATTTCTCCCTAGCTAAGAGGGATTATTAATTTGTCAACTCAGTGACAAATTCCAATCATGGGACTAGATTCCTCTCTCCGAGAGGACTAATTTTGAATTTTGAAGCACTTGATTTGGACTAGGGAAAGTGTATTTTTGAAGTGAAACCCACAAGTGCACAAAAGGATAGGTCGGACTAGTTACTGTCATTCTTTGAAGCCTTCCATCAGTGATCAAACATGCTCTTACAAAGCGATTTTAGTGTGTCAAGGTCAAATTTTGTCATTTCAGTGAGTCTTCAAGTAAAATTTGGTCACTAGGTATTAGGTCTAGGGCTGTTTTCACTCTTTCCAAAGTCTTCCAAGTATTGGTCCATGTTACCATTCAGCTTAGTTTACCATCATTCAAATTGTTGTCATCATCATTTCAGGTTCCAATGGGTCATTTTACACCTTGTTCGTGCTTCAGTTGTACTTGGGTAAGCCTCATTTCCCTCTCCTAGGGTTTTGAAGGTAATTTTTCTTGGATGGCCAAATGATCAACAAAACTTGTGTCCTAATCTTCATACACCTTCCCCTATCCCTAATATACCTTTTTAAACAATTCCCATCACTCATATCCCTCATATTCATCATTTTCCCACAAACCCTAGTTTATTGCTACATTTTGACATTTTCTAGGCTAGGCCTGTGTTTTGCCCTTTTGGACCCCTTCCCCTCACTCAATCTTTGAAATTCCACTTTCCCTTGATTCCTAACATCCCTCCCTACTTCCTAAAATTGTCTCAAGAATTTATAATCCCCTCATCCCCTTCATTTCCCTTCATTTCTACAAATCCCCTGTTCCACATATTGGGATAGGTTTTCTTCAAACTATGTTTCTGAGCAAGAAAATATGATTTTTGACAAAAGTGAGATATTTTTTGTCTGTAATTGACCCAAGAAGAAAAACTTTTTCAGTTTTTACACAGGTTTCATGGTTTGGAAGAAATGTCGAAAACATCATTGGCCTCAGGAGGATTGATACAATTTTGGAGTGACCTTGGGAAAATCAAGATTTCACCTAGCTAGGATGTTCAAATGACTTTATTGATGCTTTAAATGATATCTAGACAGAGATATATTTCCAATGAGCTATCATTAGCTCAATTTGGATTTGAGGAAGACCTTCAAAAGTTGACTGCAACAACACTCTACATTTAGGCAACCTCATTATGCACATTTTGACCAGTCTTGGGAGATTTGACTTTTGATAGGGAAAATGAGCTCCAAATTAAAAAATTCAAGAATTTTTGGAAAGTAGACTCAACAGGTTTTCCAACAAGCTAGCACATGCCTAATTTGTACAATGGGAAGGCCTCCGAAAATGGTCTGCAAAAAGGCACTGTGCATTAGAGGGTCGGCGCTATGCATTAGGCATTTTTCTCCAGTGTAAATTTACACTGCTGCTGCGCATCAGAGAGGCACTATGCATCGGGTTTAGGGTGCTACAAATTAGCTAGTAACACCTCAAAATCCTCAAAATTCACCTCCAATCACTCTCATTGTTGCATTTCTCCTCCAAGCAAGTAAGTAAACTCTCTTTTGATCTAACATAGGGTTTTTTATTCTTTGATGGTGGTTTTAGCATCCTAAAATTCAAAACCCTAGTTGATTCTACTTTATTTCTCACCATTGCAAGCTCTTGTCACTTGTCTCCATTTTCCCATTATTATTTCCCCTAAATTTACCTTTAAATCCCATCTCACTTAAACCATGTCATCTTCCCCTACTTCCCTATAAAAAATTAATCCCTTCACCAAACCCGAAACCCCTTCCCATCAAACACTAGCTCCTTGTACACCCACCTACCCTCTTATTTCATTTCACCACTATTTTTCTTCTTATAAAATATCTTCATACTCATCTTTTACATAACTGTCCATCATTCACTAAATCATCCCAAAGGACAAAAAAAGAGTGGAACATTGAGTTTGAATATAAGGAAGACACCCTAAGTGATAGTTTTAGAGAGAGGAATTTGCAGCCAAGGAAACCTTATAAAAGTGGAAGAATCACCAGGGAGGAACCTATCATCATGAGTGAACTTCTTTCTTGCCCTCTAGCCACCACATGTTTCAGATATCAGTTCTGTTTTGAGTTTTGTGAGATGGTTCAGAGGGTAAAATTTCACCATGAACTAGCAAGACTAAGGAGGCCAAAAGAAGGATGAAAAGCTCAAAATTTTGGTTGATGTGACATTAGCCCAACAAAGTAACCCATGGTGGAGATTTGAGCCAAAATTGGGAAAATTTTGAAACAATTTTGTCATTTTCCAATTTTTGAATTAGGCAACACAGGAAATTCCAATTGATGCACAAAGCCAATGGCTCTAAAAATTGAAATAGTGAATCCTCTTAACAAATGGATTGTATATTTGGATTTAGCATAAAAAGATAAGCAAACCCAGAAATTTTCATCAATTTTGGAGGAGATCTTGGCCATCAAAGGGCAAAAAACACTCAAAAAGTGCCCTCTCTGCCACTTTTTGGACACACAGGAACCAATCTTGGGAGAATCAACTTTTGGTAGGGAAAATGACCTCCAAACCAGAAACTTCAAAGTGTTCCAAAAACTAGATAGGCAGGCCTTTCCAACAAGCTATCTTGGGCCTGATTTGTATGAGTGGAAGGCCTCCAAAAGTAGCCTTGAAATAGCACTGCACATCAGGCTTAGGGCACTGCGCATCAGGCAGTTTTTTGCCAATTTTGCCTAAAACTCAGAATTTCGCCCAGTTTGAATACCAATTGACTTTTTCTCTTCTCCTTGGTAAATTTTTGATGGTAAATGATGTAATATGATGTAAATTTGATGAAAAATGACTTGAGGGGGTAGGTACATCAGTCAGAGGTGGTTTGAGGTTGAATGAATCAGTTTCCATGGTTTTAGAGGCAAGCTGTTCCACTGCCTGTATTCCTATTCTTAGATTAGATATGGTTGAAACCACCCCTCTTATCATGGATCCGACCCCTGATGGCTAGCATAGGTGGTTTGATGCCTATATCATGTACTTTCTTAGTCATTTGTAGACATTGGACTCTTGTAGATGTTTTGAGCTTTATTGTAAATCACTTTTGCAGTTTGGAAAGGAAATGAACCAAGGTTTTGCAGCATTTTGTGGGATTCTTGTGGTAATGTGTCTTAGCATTGTTTCTTCCTTTGTTATTTAGTTTATGTTAAGTGTATATGTGCCAGCATCTATTTCTTTCTTCATAGCTATATGAATCAATATAAATAGGTGGAATCCATTGATATTTAGTGCCCTACCTTGAGGATACATTTACTTTTTAATGTTTTCTATTGTTTGAAGAGGATTCATGAACTTTGCATGCCTCTCCAACTACTCACCAGTCTTATACTTACCATCACACCCAATTCAAAGTGTCAAAATACTTACCTAACTCGCCCCATAGAACCTCTTGCAAATCTGAGTTGATTTCTTGGACCCAAAGCTACCTTCTTCATTTGATCCAGCAACCAACCATTAAAATCAAACAAAATCCTCTGACCTAATATACCTAGCCTAAAATCAACATTTATTTTCAATCATCTCAAGCCCTAGTTGCCCTATTCTAATTGAGATTGACAAGGAGAGAGCCCTCTCCTGACCTAGTAGGGCTAGCTACCAGGTTAAGTGTGGTTTGATGTTACCCTAGACCTTCCTTCCTTCAGCCTGAGGTAGATTTAGGCGCTAACAGGACCTAAAATAAAATTAGACACCCTTGGAAGCCTATAGATACAAGTCAAGTGACCCTCATTTGGATATCATCATCAAGCATTTTCTTCTTCTCTCTTCTTTAGATTAGTTAGCACAAGTATAAAGTGAGTTTGCAAAATTTGGTTCATATAGGTTCGAAATTTCAAGGTTCGAAGCTTACATTTTTTTACTAGGGTTTTTTGGTTCACAGTTGTAGGGTTGTTACAATATATTTTTTATTGCATCCACATGCATACAAGCCTATATGTGTGGTCGTAACAATTCATCCACACACATGAACACTTGTTCCATGTGATTGAGACTTAGGGTTTCTCGTGAAAATTGACCACAGATATGAAGAGTTGACCGCATGCTTGAATGTTACTCTTATTACTATTATTGTTGGGCTCATATATTGGATATTTCTTGGTTCCTTTTTGTTGGATATTTTTGGCTCATTGTACTATCTGCCTTACATTTTATGAAAATCTAATATAAGAATAATTAAAGGGTTTTCACCCTTATGGGGTTTTTCCCTGGTCTTTGACCAAATCAGTGTTTCTTGTTGTTGTGTTGATTATCTCCTATTTTCATTGAATTTACTTTTATATCTTCAAGAAATGTTGATGATTGAAAATATTAATTATTGTTAAAATATTTCTAATTAAAGATTTGAATTGGGCTAAAGCAATTGAAACAACTTAGAACAGTGGAAAAAATTAACACCTTTGACCTTCCAATTTTTTATTATCAACATTTTAGGATTTGTTTTGAGGGAGACACACATAATATGACATAATATAATGAATGATGTAATGGTGATATTGTTGGGATGATGGGTTAGATGTATGGTTATGTCACTAAAATAACTATAAGTACATTATTATCTTTCTTTCCTAGAATTTTGGAGGTTAAACATGCTCCCCACAAAAATTCCATGATCTATCAAACATGTAATCAACAATATATATTGAAATTTGAATTGTATAATAGTGGAAACAAAAATCAGTTCTTATACTCCAAGTTATTCATCATTTCCTCAAATCAATTTTGTATTGATTAGACCCATAGATTCTATATTATGTAGGAATATACAAAGTAGGGATGGGAAGCAAGAAAATAAAAAAAGGTCCAAACTTCACTTTTCCTTTTTACCAAGAGTTTATATCCCACCCCACACCCCCACCCACTTAGATTTGGGTCTCTTTATCAACCAACTCTTGATGAATAATGATGCACCTACTTTCCTATGGAATAATTCCTCTCCTATCTATGTTATTTCAATTTCCTTAGATATAACTGAAGATCTATGGTGAAATATATAATCCTCATTTTCATATGATAATCCTTTATATTGGGGTTTTTCTTCACCTACACTCCCTTTAATATATTTAGTCAATATTCCTCATTCTTTTGACATAACCTCAAAACAAGGCCTCTTTGACATCTTTTATGAGAAAATATCTTGGGGTTTTTACCTACATTTCTTTTCAACTCTTCCTACTCAGTATATTTCATTATTAAAATTATTTTGATGAGGCGTTTAAAAACTATTACTCTACTCACATGTTATGATCACTTTTGGGTGATCAATGTCACTAGTACATGGCCTTAATTTTTTACCAAATGTGTACTTATATAAAAAATGAGCATTGGAGATCCCAATAGTAGTCCTACTAACGGTTTCTATATTATTATCATTGGAACAAAAAATGTACACAAAGAAACATAATTGTAAGTAAAACTTAAATTCCCTTACTAGAGCTCATCCTTCTCTCCTAGGAATTGTTTATTAATGTAAATATATGGGTTGTTGAATTCCTATATGTTAATCCTCATCATGAAGTGACTAAAATAAGATGTTAGTTTTTTCCATTTAAAAAATAAAATCTTAGAAAAAAATTCTTTCTTTTCATTACTTAGTTCAAGTAATCTATTTTTCTCAGTTGTGCAAATTATGTAGGTTTTAACCCCATACAGAAATTACTTGCATACGAATTCTAAAACACAGAAAATAAACAATGTGAGAGCATAACACATAAAACACATATACACAAAGATTTTCCCCTGGATCCCAAAACCAGGACTACCAGCTTGATTTTTCATTATGTTCTTTTCAATGATACAATACATATTTATACATGTCGAAGCATCCAATACCATGGACCGAAAACCATCGCATCCAAAACCATGGACCAAAAACCATCACATCGAAAACCATGTGCAAAAATCATGCACAAACCATCGGTAGGTTCGCCCAACCTATTGTAGGGTCCAAAACAAAATTTTCCAGGGTGCTGCCCTAGACCCCATAAAGTGGGGTTGCCTACAACCCTCAAACCCCCTGTGACTGCCCCCACTACGCAATTGGTGCAACAAAGGGAGGGCTCCACCCCCTTCCTAACCCCCCAGTTAACTGCATGGGCTAGTCATGGAAAGAATATAACACAACCCAACATTCTCCCACTTGTTGTTTTCTTTCCATAGGGGGCCACAA